>JBAIZL010000006.1:45867336-46132336 GCA_036971475.1 Prosapia bicincta | reverse complement strand
TAATTGCCATGCCTTGCGGTGTGAGGATGGTTGACTTGAGTACACATAGATGGATAATATTCAGACAAAGCGGTGTGAATAGACACAGATAGTTAATTGCCCAGATAAGTGGTGCAAGGACAGTCAGCTTGAGAACACATAGAGGGATAATTGCCGTGCCTTGCTGTGTTAGGATGGTTGACTTGAGTACACATAGATGGATAATATTCAGACCAAACGGTGTGAAAAGACACAGATAGTTATTTGCCCAGATAAGTGGTGAAAGGACAGTGGGCTTGAGAACACATAGAGGGATAATTGCCATGCCTGGCGGTGTGAGGATGGTTGACTTGAGTACACATAGATGGATAATATTCAGACCAAGCGGTGTGAATAGACACAGATAGTTAATTGTCCAGATAAGTGGTGCAAGGACAGTCAGCTTGAGAACACATAGAGGGATAATTGCCACGCCTTACGGTGTGAGGATCGTTGACTTGAGTACACATAGATGGATAATATTCAGACCAAGCGGTGTGAATAGACACAGATAGTTAATTGCTCAGATAAGTGGTGCAAGGACAGTGGGCTTGAGAACACATAGAGGGATAATTGCCATGCCTTGCGGTGTGAGGGTGGTTGACTTGAGTACACATAGATGGATAATATTCAGACCAAGTGGTGTGAATAGACACAGATAGTTAATTGCCCAGATAACTGGTGCAAGGACAGTGGGTTTCAGAACACATAGAGGGATAATTGCCATGCCTTGCGGTGTTAGGATCGTTGACTTGAGTACACATTGATGGATAATATTCAGACCAAGTGGTGTGAATGGACACAGATAGTTAATTGCCCAGATAAGTGGTGCAAGGACAGTGGGCTTGAGAACACATAGAGGGATAATTGCCATGCCTTGCGGTGTGAGGGTGGTTGACTTGAGTACACATAGATGGATGATTGCCATGCCTTGCGGTGTTAGGATCGTTGACTTGAGTACACATAGATGGATAATATTCAGAACAAGCGGTGTGAATAGATACAGATAGTTAATTGCCCAGATAAGTGGTGCAAGGACAGTGGGTTTGAGAACACATAGAGGGATAATTGCCATGCCTTGCGGTGTGAGGATGGTTGACTTGAGTACACATTGGTGGATGATTGCCATGCCTTGCGGTGTGAGGATAGTTGACTTGAGTACACACAGATAGTTAGCCAAGCCAAGTGGTGCGAGGACAGTGGGCTTGAGAACACATAGAGGGATAATTGCAATGCCTTGTGGTGTGAGAATGGTTGACTTGAGTACAAATAGATGGATGATTGCCAAGCCAAGTGGTGCGAGGACAGTGGGTTTGAGAACACATAAAGGGATAATTGCCATACCTTGCGGTGTGAGGATGGTTGACTTGAGTACAAATAAATGGAAGATTGCCATGCCTTGCAGTGTGAGGATAGTTGACTTGAGTACATGTAAATGGATGATTGCCATGCCTTGCGGTGTGAGGATGGTTGACTTGAGTACATGTAAATGGATAATTGCCATGCTTTGCGGTGTGAGGATGGTTGACTTGAGTACACATAGATGGATGATTGCCATGCCTTCCGTGTATTAGGATAGTGGGCTTGAGTACACATAGATGGATGATTTCCATGCCTTGCAGTGTGAGGATGGTTAACTTGAGTACAAATAGATGGATGATTGCCAAGCCAAGTGGTGCGAGGACAGTGGGCTTGAGAACACATAGAGGGATAATTGCCATGCCTTGCGGTGTAAGGATGGTTGACTTGAGTACACATAAATGGAAGATTGACATGCCTTGCGGTGTGAGGATAGTTGGCTTGAGTACATGTAAATTCAAGATTGCCATGCCTTGCGGTGTGAGGATGGTTGACTTGAGTACACATAGATGGATGATTGCCATGCCTTCCGGTGTGAGGATAGTGGGCTTGAGTACACATAGATGGATGATTGATATGACTTGCGGTGTGAGGATAGTTGACTTGAGTACATGTAGATGGATGATTGCCATGCCTTGTGATGTGAGGATGGTTGACTTGAGTACATATAGATGGATGATTACCATGCCTTGCGGTGTGAGGTTGGTTGACTTGAGTACACATAGATGGATGATTGCCATGCCTTCTGGTGTGAGGATAGTGGGCTTGAGTACACATGATGGATGATTGCCATGACTTGGGGTGTGAGGATGGTTGACTTAAGTACACATAGATGGATGATTGCCATACCTTGCGGTGTGAGGGTAGTTGACTTGAGTAGATATAGATGGATGATTGCCATGCCTTGCGATGTGAGGATGGTTGACTTGAGTACATATAGATGGATGATTACCATGCCTTGCGATGTGAGGATGGTTGACTTGAGTACATATAGATGGATGATTACCATGCCTTGCGGTGTGAGGTTGGTTGACTTGAGTACACATAGATGGATGATTGCCATGCCTTCTGGTGTGAGGATAGTGGGCTTGAGTACACATGATGGATGATTGCAATGACTTGCGGTGTGAGGATGGTTGACTTAAGTACACATAGATGGATGATTGCCATACCTTGCGGTGTGAGGGTAGTTGACTTGAGTAGATATAGATGGATGATTGCCATGCCTTGCGATGTGAGGATGGTTGACTTGAGTACATATAGATGGATGATTACCATGCCTTGCGGTGTGAGGTTGGTTGACTTGAGTACACATAGATGGATGATTGCCATGCCTTCTGGTGTGAGGATAGTGGGCTTGAGTACACATGATGGATGATTGCCATGACTTGCGGTGTGAGGATGGTTGACTTAAGTACACATAGATGGATGATTGCCATAACTTGCGGTGTGAGGATAGTGGGCTTGAGTACACATAGATGGATGATTGATATGCCTTGCGGTGTGAGGATGGTTGACCTAAGTACACATAGATGGATGATTACCATGCCTTGCGGTGTGAGGATAGTTGACCTAAGTACACATAGATGGATGATTGCCATACCTTGCGGTGTGAGGATGGTTGACTTGAGTACATGTAAATGGAAGATTGCCATGCCTTGCGGTGTGAGGATAGTTGACTTAAGTACACATAGATGGATGATTGCCATACCTTGCGGTGTGAGGATAGTTGACTTGAGTACATATAGATGGATGATTGCCATGCCTTGCGGTGTGAGGATGGTTGACTTGAATACACATGATGGACGATTGCCATGTCTTGCGGTGTGAGGATAGTGGGCTTGAGTACACGTAGATGCCATTGTGAGAATAATTGAAATGGGATTGTAAGAGTCTGATGTTAGCTTGAGGGGATGGTGGTTTCTGAAACTCTATAGAATATAGAAGTAGTTTTTTCAATATTATCTTGGTTGACCTAAACGTTTATGGAATTTAGTCACTTGTAATATTTTTTTTTGCTAAGTACAAGTGAGTATGATTTAGTGCAAAGTCACGCATTCGTTTCTTAAGAAGAGCAGAGGAATGGGATGGCTTGGGAGGCAATTGATTAGGAACATAAATCGTTTGGAATTGGATCCTTGTAACTGAGCACAAGGGGGAAGGCCTACAAAAACTAACAATATGCAAGTTTTCTTGTTTATTAATTGTTACTGTCAGAAAAAATATTTTATAACAAATATTTCTTAAATTTTTTTTATTATAAGTTTATTTTAATTCATCATCAACAACTTAGGATCTACTTTTTTACACATTATTTTGTTTTTCAATAATATTAACTAATTGAATGTATGTGCAGCTTTATGATTTGTTGAAATCAACACATCCTGAAACAATGTCCAAAGTGCATCCAATATGCGGTGATCTGATGTTGGAGGAACTTGGCATGAACTCGCAAGACAGACAACTACTTAAAGAGGAAGTACAAATAATTTACCATTGTGCTGCTACAATCCGTTTTGATGAACCTCTTCGAAAAGCAGTCCTCTTAAATACAAGGGGAACTAAGTTGTTGTTGGATTTAGCCAAGGAGATGAAACAGTTAGATGTAAGTAGTGTTAGTTTTTTTAAAGAAAATATAACTAAAAATAATTTAAGGAACTTGGAGCCAATCTTACAATAATCCAAGTTCCACAAAAATTAATTAAAAATAAATAATACAATAGAGTTTAAACTCCTAATTACATTTCAATCACCATGTTATCATCAGAGGGTCCTGTTACAATAAAAATACACACAGAAAACTTATTAAAACAAATTTTAAAACTAAACTCTCTTATAATATTGTATTTTTTCTTCTGATTATAGTAGAACCCTCTGATAATGATCATCTAAATGTAAAAGAAGCCTTAAAAAGTAACGATCTTAAAATGTTTTTTAGTTGTTTGTTCACATCTCTACATCTTACTGTCATCTTCAAGAGAAGGTTCTCTATGAGAAAGCATATCCACCACCTGCAGATCCTCACAAGGTAATCAGGTCTTGTGAAATCATGACTGAAGAAGAGATTCAAAAGGTTGCAAAAGAGTAAGTATTTGTGCAGAGAACTAGCATGAAATTTAGGCAAATTTAATAGTTATTTAAAAAAAAAATCTTTTTATAATCAAATAAATTTAATGAAAATGATCACTTTCACTATATATACTTAAACAATAATCTTACTTGGTATTTATGTGAGTTAACTTTCAAAGATTGGTAGTATCTCCATCATCAAGCATCTTTGACCCCCGGTCAGTGATGCTTGATGATGGAGATACTACCAATCTTTGAAAGTTAACTCGCATAAATACCAAGTAAGATTCTTGTTTAAGTACATATAGTGGAAGTGATCAGTGAATACAAGAAAACAGTGTTGCAAAGCTAAATATATATATATATATATATATATATATATATATATATATATATATATTTAATATATTTAGGTTAGTTTTGGTTGGTAAAGATTGAAGAGCAACAAAGACCACTGTGTGGTTGAAATATATCATTGTTAAAGTGCTTTTATGTGTTTCTATTTCAAGACTACAGAGTGGACTCTTACCAAAGTAAGTCTGTCAGTCTCCTAGTCCAAAATATATATATATATATATATATATATATATATATATATATATATATATATATATATATATATATATTGTGATATTTTACGTTGTCCATTATTTTTCCGTTGCAATCACTTTATGAAGTTATTATTAATTGTAAATAATTTTTTCCACCACTAAGTGCAATAATTTTACCTTATGTGATGAGGCACCTTTCGGTCACTTAACCATCGTCGAATCACTGTCGAGTGACCAAAAGGTGCCTCATCACATAAGGTAAAATTATTATACTTAGTGGTGGAAAAAATTATTTACAGTTAATAATAATAACTATATACATAATATTATTGAGAAGAATGTCATATATATTGTATATTGAGAAGAGATAAATGTGATATATTGATTTATAAATCCTATTAATTACACAACAGGATACCTTGATCCTATTAATAACACAAAATTTCACAGAAGAGCATTAGACTTATTTATAACTGAAAGGTGAATACATTTTACCATAGTTTCCGAGCCACCATTACCTAATTCTTCAATTTCACTTAATATAATTTTGCATTATATCTTACATAAAATCAGTAGTTATAAATATTGCAAACATAATTATTACTTTTTTAAGAGAATTTTTCAGTTCATTAAGAACTAAAATACTTGAGTAAAGAATATAATGTTTTCAACTAGTAAATATTTCTAAAATGGAATTATTTATTACCCATAGATAGAAATGTTTCTTTTAATATTTTAGTGTAAAAAAATTTAGAGCCCATTTCATACAAAATTCAACTAGTTTCAAAATTTAAAAAAACTGTTCAGACACTCACAATCATACACACTTTATTTTTATACATGTTTCAATCAATTATGTTATATCATCCTTTAGACCACTACATAATCACAACCACTGACACCGACTCCATGGGACTTGTGGGGGTTTGGATATTCATCCAAACGACATGACGCCACGCCGCCCCCAAGTATTTCTATAAATCAGGGAATAAATAATTTTAATATATTTTACAATTAAAGTGTGTAGCACATTAATGCTGAAACTCAGGTGACTTTACAAGCATGTTACAGACTGTTTTACTTTATTATTTTTTAACGAATAGTGAAAAGTAATTGATTTTTTTATTATTAAATATCCTCATAAACATTTTAAATACATTTATAAAAAAATATTTTTTATAAGACACTGTAAAACAGATTCTTTAAAGCTACTGTATTGGATTGAGTTGCTATTTTAAATAATTATTACAACTTTTTTTTAAATAAGACAATTATTCTCTAATGCACAAAGGTAAATAAATGTAAGATCTTTATATTAATGTTAATATAAAGTAATACTTTCATTTATTAATCTTCTCTCATTCAGCTAATCATTTCATTAATTAAAATATTAAAAAAAAATATAAATAGTAATAATTATTCAAGTTTAAAAGATGTAGAGTGAATCCTAAAGAAACAGATTTATTATTTGAACTATTTTGTAGGCTCTTAAATATTGTGGTCCATAACTTTCAGTGAAACTTAATTAATCACTTTTACATTTGTTTATGACTTCTGAACTTTAAATTTTGTAAAAACGTACTGAGACAGAACAATTTTGATAACTCCGTGGCGATCTTCATCAGTGTCTTCTCACTAAGAAGATTGCACTGATGAAGATCACCACGGAGCGATCAAAAATGTTCTGTCTCAGTAAGTTTTTACAAAATTTAAAGTTAGGAAATTCACAAATGAAAAAATAAAATGCATAACACATTTACTTCTAATTATTTCCTGTAATAAAACATAGTAAATTTAAGGTTAAGCATTAAAAACGTTCTGCTAATTCTCAATATTTTCAAAAGTCAGTCACAATGTAATGTTGATCACAACTACAACTTATAGTTTGTATGAGACATTGAAACTTGTATGAGAATAAAGTGTTTATAATTGAAGGTTTGTCTATAGTTGTTTATCAATCATCTTAACTCACAAGCCACCTCACATATTACCTTTTGTTTCAGAATGCTTGGAAATTTTCCAAATTCTTATGCTTACACAAAATGTTTGTCAGAAGCTTTGGTTGTTGAGCAAATGAACAATAATATGCCTGCTATTATTTTACGGCCATCTATAGGTAAGATTTATTTTGTGCAATAATCAGTTCCTTACAGTTTTATCTGGCAAATTTAAAAGTTAATTAATTACATTCAAGTATGAGCTAACATAATCTGCTGTATAAAATTACATTTCACAATTAACATCTTTAAATTAAATAAGCAACCATCTCCTCAAGGATGGTTTTACTATGTTATGAAACAGTTACATAATATAAATTTTAAGACAATTTCAAAGAGATTAAACTGGCTAGAGTTGTGTAAATATAATTAACATGTAAATTATGCAATAGCTACTGAAGGTGATTAAATAAATTCATGAGATTTTAAATTAATCTTTTCTCACTTTAATATGCAAGTGAAAGTTACGCAATTTTTAAAAACCATTTTAAAAAAAAACTCTGCCTAGAAAAATTGAAAGTACATACTCATTTACAATGTATTGTAGCAACATAGAAGATGATGTCAATTAATTTTTTTACAAATTTACATTTTATATTTATTTATTAATGTACTTAACAAAAAAATACAACTTAATGTTATTTCTCAGCAGCGTTTGTCACTTGGTCAGTGCATTTTTCTGTGCTGTGAGTCACGGTTAAGACTGTTTTCTCAGGTGTATTATATTTTTATGAATCTGTGGTATCTTATGTCATTCTGAGAGTATTTTTTTTTATTATGTAATTAATTGTGAATGTGATTTATTGTTTAATATGTGTTGTGACTGGTTTTCGTTTTGTTTGCATATTTCAAAATTTTCTGTTGTTAAGTGTATTGCTTTCTTTTTAAGAAATGTAGAATTTCACGGTTTGTGTCAAACGCACATACTGGTGCATGTGTCTCTTGTATATGTATGACATAATTTGATTTTGCCACAAAACATCACAAAAACCAACCACAACAAATATTAACCGATAAAACATTCATAATCAGAAGCTATAACACATAAAAAACAACTCTCAGAAGAACACATCACAGCATAACACAAGAAATAATAACGTAACACACCTGGTCAAACAGTTTTGACCATGACTCACGATACAGTGACCAAGTACAAAATGCACCTGAGAGCTATCATTAAGTAGTGGTCAGATATCAAGTGAATTAATAAATAAATATTAACATTTGTTGATTCCATCTTCGCATGAGCTACTAGTAATCACTAAACACTTTTAAATGTTTTAAACTTGCCTATAGTAGCACTTACTTTGCTTTTTGAGGACCGTCTGACGGTCTGAGTTGACAAAGGGACACATCTCCCGAAACGGCCGTCCTCAAAAAGCAAAGTAAGTGCTACTATAGGCAAGTTTAAAACATTTAAAAGTGTTTAGTAATAAATATTATTCAGAAACCTCAAGGTTCACAACACTACATCTGCAAGTTTTAAAAATTCTATAGAATAATGGAGATACTTGAAAATTCTTTTTGACTCTGTCCTTTAAAAATCAATTGTTTTTTTCTGCTTTCTAGTCATTCCAATATGGAGAGAACCCCTTCCTGGATGGACGGATAACATAAATGGTCCTACTGGACTTTTAATAGGAGCTGGTAAAGGTTTAATTCGAACAATGTATTGTAATAACCAGGGATATGCAGACTACCTCCCTGTCGATATTACTGTGAATGGAATTCTACTTTCCACTTGGAACTATCTTGACCAAAAGTTGGTATTATAATTGCATGGTCTAAATAAACTAGAGATTTGAACTTATTAAGGCATATGATATTTACCTTGCTTATTTTATACTCTTAGTCTAATGTTTTAAAGGAAGTTTTAAGATATTTCTGGTAGTTCCAAGAGAATATCCAACATTAATGCTATCATACTAAATTTATGATATTTAAAAGGTTAAGGGCAGTAAAAGGCCTTAAAACTTGCAATAATGTGAACACTTTGGCATCTGAAATTATTCCTTCAGTTGAAAACATTATGAATGTTAATCAGTGTCACTTTTTAAAGATTAAACAATATTTTATGTTGTGACTGCAGCCAAAATAAAAGGGGGACAATGAATCAAAACTCTAAAAGAGCCCTAGAACACTTTGTAATTCTTGACTAAGAAGGAAGCTTGTGCTTTTTAATATATTCTTCACAAAACTTCTGATGCTTTATAATTCGTTTTTACAGGTTTTCCAGTCATTGGATTCCACAAACAAAACAATATACATATTTGTTGATTCCATCTTTACGTGAACTACTAGTTTTCACTAAACACTTGTAAATATTTACAAACTTGCCTATAGTAGCACTTACTTATATTTGTTGAGGACGGCCATTTTGGGAGATGTGTCCCATTGTCAACTCAGACCGTAACTGATCTCAAGGTTTTTGTAAGTTAGGGTGTTAGGGTAGGGGTGGAATATTATGGTGGTGTGGGTGTATTTTGTGAGTATTAGGAGTTATGATGTCAAAAAGTGCATGTGAGTTGTAACGTAATTGTATATTGAGTATGTGTGTAGGGTGTAGTTTGAAGTCTCTGTATATTTCGTATTGTTCGGTTGTGTAGCGTTGGTTATTTCTGTGTTGTTTATGAAGAATTTGTAGGTTAGATGTTATGTCTATCTAGTCATGTTTTGTAGAGTTGAGATGATCGGCGAAGTATGATTGGTAGTTATTGTTTGTTAGTGCTTTTATATGTTCTTGGTAACGTGTGTAGAAGGACCTACCTGTCTGGCCTATGTAAAAACTGGACATGAACTGCAAGTTTGTAAATATTTACAAGTGTTTAGTGAAAACAATATAATTAATCAGGGAATACCAGTTTTATGGAATTACTCCAAGCCAAATTAATTCATAATGAGAATGTTACCTCATTTTCATTTGTTTCAGGACAATCAGTTGTTTTGACAACCTTTTGCATTAGCTCTAAAAGTTAAGGACAAAATTTTATTTATTTAGATTTTTTATTATATTCTTTACAACTCTTAACAGGGCCGAACTCACAATAAAAAATAGAAAATATTTAGTAAAACTTTTACACAACAGAGAAATTGAGTGTGGGATTGTACACCTTATGCAAACTCAGTATATGGCAAACTTAGTTATCTAAGTTGCTAACTTACAACAAACTCTTATGCCTCAAAAATATGTTTATATTATGGGCCTATTTACACCTGAGAAAAAGTCTAAAACTTCATTCGCTCTTGTGTTCTTAGAGTATATACCTGTATAGGTAGATATTACCTTTTTTTAGTTTTTCTTTCGATAGCTGATAACAAGAGACTAATGTCTTTTTATTAAAGTACTAACATTAACTCATATACTTCAGTTTAAATCTGGTAGAACATTTGAGTCTATTCCGAGGTGTTGATGGTCATCCCTGGTGATTTTTTTCATTAAGTTAGAAATTAGTTTAACAAATTTGAAAATCTTTTTTAATCTATATGTGCATATGTACACATGTGCACACACACACACACACACACACACACACACACACACACACACACATACACACTCACACACACACACACATGCACAAACACACACACATACACACACACTGCAATGGACCTTCACCCAGCTCACTCACTCCCGACCCTAGCAAACTCGACCTGCCACAAACCTGTCGACGTTTGCCCAACTCGCAATTACAAGAACATGAATTTAAATCGTAATTAAAAAACCCACCCTGTGGATTCTGTCTACTAAGATTGAAAAGGTCATGGTAAGGTCAGTGATGTGTCAAACGGTGTAACATTGGGTAGCTGAAAAACACAGAAATTTATCACACAAATTAATACCTTACCATGCTTTGTAGACCTGTTTGCTCCATGTTCCTGCTCTCGTGAAGTCCGTGTCAGATAACATCCTACCATATCCTCTTTACTGAGGCCCTGTGTTATATATGATAAGATCTGCCAGTGGGTATCAACCCCTGGACTTGGAAATAAAACCAGCTAGTGTTGGCCTAGCTCAAACTGATTTGGTTGTTAAATTTAATTCTTTGGGTGGGTTCCTCGGTTATTATAAGGTGCACTTTGATCATTTATTATATGTAATTTATTAAAATAAATGACCCTATTAGGCTTGCTGGTATGGCATTTAAAGCTTTCAATGGTTTTATTAGATAAATTTTCTAGCTGGGAAATATTACATTTATTACTTAGCACACAGGATTATTTAATAAAATTTTTCACTAACCTTTGCTTGAAATATGAATTTAATAATATTACAATAACGAAATTTAAACAAATGATCATATTCTTTAAATCAAAATAATATCTTGACACCTAGTTTTACTTTTGAATTTAATCGCGTGAAAAATAATAATTGTTAAATAAAAGGATCATATTCTTTTAACAACATAATTTCATGACGTTTATACATATTAGAACATAAATTAAATTGTCTCTTACTACCCAAATACATATTTTCATTGATTGCAGGGAGGTTGACAGATCCTATATCAAATTGCTGCACTCATTTAATTTATGGGCTGACTTTGCACCAGCAGTTACTTGACATTTATTTATTTATATATGAAATTACTAGAGAATAAAATTGTTATTAACACTACTTGTTAACACTTAAGAATTGTTTACCAATTTTTTGGACAAATACAATTTACCTTAAATTTCTGATAAACTGAGTTTGGATTCACAACAATCCTTTATAAATTATCAAACAAGTTATACATGATTTTACGTTAATTAATAAAACATATCAATTTCTAAACACCTTAATGATTGTGCTTTTATAAGTTTATCTTTCCAAATTATAACAGTTATTACTTTAACATTTATCAATCATTTAAAATTTCACATAAATCTTTTATATATATTTAATAAGCTTCATATTTTAATTTATTTTTCAAGAAATAAAGCCATGACTTAGTTATTTAAACCTTTAATTTGTCGTTTTTGACTTTAGAAATTTTTCCAAATAATCTGGTTTATAATATTTAAAATTGTACAGAAATTATGACTTGCCCGACTCGCACTTTCCTGGATCCCCCTTGTATGTCCTGGGTGGCCAGATCCTTCCTTTCAGACTGGCAGTTGTTCTCGTCTGAAGGATTTTCCTTCCAGGCAGCGGCACAAGGCGACGTCATCTTCTTCAAGAAAAGAAATTCTAACCGGGATTTTATCATGATCGATAGTTAGCTTGCGCTAGTCGTTATTGTTAGACATTTTACGGCCAAATCGCGCACTCCGCGGCCAGATCAATGAAATTTAAAAGTCCATTATGACTTTCTCTGCAATTTAATTTAAACAGTGACCTTCTCGGTCGAATGCTCAAACGAGAGTTCCCTTTTTTTTCTAAACCTGCAACCAATTCACTAGCTGCTTACCCCCACTACTTGATTTTCAGGCACAGTTTTGATTTTAAGCGTATTCTTGTCTTTGGTTGCTTATTTAATATTCTGTTGGAACTTGATTCTGGTTTTAGCACACAAAGCACTCGCAAAGTCATCATTTGTGTACATTACAATCGGTTTTAATCTTATTCAACTAGCAATTGAGTTTCATGGCTTAGCAAAACTAGATAAACTTATTCAATAAAATTTAAGATTTTTCAATTTCTATTCAATTGTTACGGAACCAATTTTTTCCGTTACAACACACACACACACACACACACACACACACACACACACACACACATGCACAAACACACACATACACACACACACACACACACACACACACACACACACACACACACACACACACACACACATACACACTCACACACACACACACACACACACACACACACACACACACATACAGTGTAGCATAGGTAGTTCCTTATTTGAAACACTTGCTACATACTGGCTGTTAATATTTGGAGAGTGGAGACATATTCCCAATCCAGCTGCATTCAGGAGAGTTTAATATCGAGCCTATAGGTCATGTACCTGATCAAACATCAATTATTCAGTGGGTAGACACATTTATAGTGACTGATAGTGTGTAGAAAAAACCTGGACAATCGATAACCCCAGGATTCTTGGAAATATCAAGAGAGGAATCCCCTAAATGATTATTTATTGGGACATCTTAAATCCTTTGAGTATACCAATTTTCTGAAGATCCTGAGTGAGCTAAACAATAATATTTATGCTGCCACAGCCATCATATACACAGACATGCTGAATAAAGTGGAACGAAACTCCTGATTTTTATTTCACCAGAATGGTGGTAATCTTCATAATATTTTCAAGAATGAATTGAAAAACTTGAAATGTATAGAAATGAGAGGGGAAAATATCAGAAATATTCTTTGTTTTATGACATTTTAAATATGGAAGCTCTTATGCCTCATCCTAAATATAAATACAAGGTCATCAAAAGGTGGACTTAGACCTGGAGCCAAGCTCTGGTTTGTAAAAACCAACCCACATAATACTTTGTCCCCTAGCTTGTACTTATCAAACATTTTTTTAAATCATTGTATTTACTATTATATTTTGAAAAATATGAAATTATATATTGACAGTGGAAAAATAGTTTATTAGTATTTAGTTAAATGTTGATTTTCCATTAAATGTTGGAAAGTTATCATGTACACATTATTAGAGGATATATCTATAAGTAAACATATTTTTTGTAATGTGAGTTTCACAAAGGGAAACACATGCTTTGATATAGGTATATACTGTTTCTATTCTAAACAAGAACACTTTTTTCAATGTAATTAACAAAAAATTTAAGCAATAATATAGAATATTTAACGTTAAATTTTAAAAAAATATATTGCTATAGATATACGGTATTTATAGATATACGGCTACAGTCTACGAGTCATGTCAATAATTTTTGTTTAATTTAGCCACTGTAAAATTATATAACTCAACAAAAAGTAGAACAAGCTATATCTGACATTGGAAGACTGGCATACATGTTAGGCTATTGCTTCTCTCTCTGTGTATGACATCTACTCACTTTCTGGTCTAGTCTGCTGTAAAACTTTTTTATTTTAAAAAAATTGGTTTTGTTCCGGCTCAGAAAAGCAATTAACATAATCATTCAGGATAATTGATTTTAGTAAAATTTTTATTTCTGAGAAAAATAAAATCCTCACAAAAATCCATAACCTATATCCTAAACTCATAGGTTCACTATTTTGTTTGTGAAAAAAGGTTTTAAGACTTACAGGTTCAAATAAAATGGTTTTCAAACTTTTTTTGTGACAAAAAACTGAATTCATACTAATAAAAGAACCATGTCTATGTTCAACATTGACCGTGAACCATGAAAATACATAGATACAAAATTGTCACAGTGAAACTACATAGCTGTTACTGAATAGTAGTAAACTTATTTAAACAATTTTCAAAAGAATCAAAAATTATATTACTTGATACCAATTAATTATAAAACTATTGCTTGGTTAATAAATATGCCAGTGGCAGATGGTATTATTTATTATTTTTTTAATTAAAAAAACAATGATTTTTTTAGTATATTCTCAATAGTTTTGCTTTATTTTCAGAAACGTAATTCTCATTTATTTTATAGGGATATAGATAGAAAAATTGCACATCTCACATCTAGCATGGAGTGGCAAGTTAGCTGGCAAGAAATCATAGACCTTGGTAAACAAATTGTCACTGAGAACATACCTCTGAATTGGTGTGTTTGGTATCCTGGAGGAAGTATGAAACGTTCTAGACTCCTTCATCAGATTTGTGTAATTTTCTTTCATATGATACCTGCATACTTCTATGACCTAATTCTATTTCTTTTGGGATATAAACCATTGTGAGTCATTAATTTATATTAAAATTACTTCTTAAAATGAACTTTTGAACTATTTAATATTTATTTATAAATGTATAAATTTGGAAAAAAGGTTAGTTTATACATACCAAAGGAGTTGTATACTAAATATATATATATATATATATATATATATATATATATATATATATATATATATATATGCTGATACGTATTCCTTCACGGATGGAAAAATATGATGAATGAATTGTTACTATCTGGAGTACATCCGTTCATTCTGCAGTCCATAAATTCGCAGTTCCGACGTTTCGCTAGAATCTCATCCAGCATTGACGAGGTGAACCCAACAACAGTAGAAGAGCGAGTGACTCGCTCGCATAGTGTCACTCACTCTTCTACTGTTGTTGGGTTCACCTCGTCAATGCTGGATGAGATTCTAGCGAAACGTCGGAACTGCGAATTTATGGACTGCAGAATGAACGGATGTACTCCAGATAGTAACAATTCATCATATATATATATATATATATATATATATATATATATATATATATTTGTTTTTGAAATTATTTGTAAACTTTTTTGAAGGTAACGTCTTTCATATGGGAGGTGGCATGCAATTATTATTATGATAGAATGTTATAGAAACATATATAATAAGGGAAACAACATAAAGTAATCACTAACTAATCCTGCGGTAATTTGGCTGGGATACTGCTGGATTATTGGAGGATCTATTAAAAACACAATGTACATTGTACAATGTTTATGTGTATTTCCCAAAAATAAGTAAGCAGGAAAATAGTTCTGTACTGTAGGGTAAAGTTATCTAATATGGTGATTGTTTTTTTTTAAAGTTCAATCACTAAATAACGTTACTTTTATTTTAGTTATTTTCAACGCCGATAGATAGAGTAGGGTGTCTCCTTTCGAACTGAATAATTGTAATTGAGTGACAACCTGATAAACCTTTGTTAACATTCAGTACAACTTTTAGTTCATTGTTGGTTGTTTTGTTTCATTGTTGGTGTGACTTATTTTATACAGTATTAATTTTAAATAATCAATTGTGTTACATTTTTAAACATTACAAAGGTAAAAGTCAAAGTAGTGGACTCAAAATCTCCCTGTCTTTAGGCTTTGTTTATTCATGATAGTGTGAAATAAGGAGGGGGGAAGAGTAAGAACCAAATATTTTTAATAATAGCAATTATGTAAAATTTTAAATGAAATAAATAAATAAAAAATATATATCTCTCGTTAGTAAGTAGGGTTGTACTATGTAATAGATTATTTTTATTGCTTGACTTTGTATTTTTATCTTGTTTGTTTTAGTTGATTTGTACACTAGCTTGACAATATGTTAGTAGTAGCCAAGCACTGAGGAAGGCGACCTCGTCGCTGAAACTAGTTTGTTTTTGTGTGTTTATTAAAGACTAATTTTTGTGAGATTTTGAGTCCACTACTTTGACTTTTACCTTTATGAATAGTTCTCACTAGCTAAGCTCTAATTAACTAAATAAGTGTTGCAGTTTTGTTCAGAATATTGTAGAATTTTCTCGGTATGTTATTTTTATCTGGAAAAATGTTATTTGGTTGTTAAAACCTTAAAAAGTGAAGTGAAATTCTAACAATTTTAGGTGAGTTCTAACCTCAAGTTTTTATGTTGTGACAATTATTATTTTTCTTTTTTATTTAGGAAATGTACTGGTAAATTTAATGTGATAAACTAAAATTACAAAGCTTAAAGGAGATATACATTTTTTTAAAATATATTTTAGCAAATGTTTTTGTATCACCATATAAGGTTACCTTTTTCTGTAATTTTTAAAAATTGTATTATGGCTCCTAAACAAAACTCAAAATTAAAAAATGATGAAGACAAATCTAAGAGGAGATAATACAACTCTAGTGATATTATTGAAGCCCATAACATGGTAACAAATGGTGTTTTAATTTCTAAAGCATCCAAAGATTGCAATGTTCCATGATCTACACTTAAACGGTATGTTAAGGAAACCGGTGGAGATGAACAGACTTTAGTGATAAAGAAGCTAGGTAAGCCTTATGCTTTAACTTCAGAGATGGAAGTTAAATTGTACAATTTTATAATTGAAATGCAGGAGATAGGGTTTGGTCTAATGGTGCTGAAGATAAGGCAGATGGCTTAAAAATTGCTGAGAAAGGAGGAAGAGCACACCATTTCAATGGGCCTAGTTCTAATGAAAGAAATATTGTGAGTAAAATGTGGTGATTTCGCTTTAAATCTCGATATGGTCTAGCCCTAAGAGTTCTAGAAAACCTTTCAACATATCGAGCTTCTTGCGCCAATAGAATGATTCTAGATGATTTTTTAAATAAGTTTAAAAGTTATTGATGTTTTCAACGATCTTTCACTGTGGAATGTTGATGAGACATGTTTACAGCTTATGGTGAATCAGTCCAAAGTAGTAATAAATATCGGCAAAAATATGTCTATCGAAGACAGTATTTTGAAAAAGGAGAAGGTGTTTATGCAAACACTAGTTGGGTGCATACGTGCAGATGGTAGTTGGATACCAATGGATACCTTCCAATGGACATCTACAAAGGAGTAAGGTGGAATGATAACCTTACAAATGACTGTTTATCCAACTGCCAGATCAAGTTATCAGCAAAATGTTGGATAAACTCACAGCTATTTGAAGTTTGATTTTTTCATTGCTTTAATTCCACCTGACCAGCCAGTGGTTCTATTGAAATATCCACATGGTTCTCATGTAACTGCTGAAATAATTGAAAAGGCCAAACAAAATGCCATATATTTACTTACATTTCCGAGACATACTACTCATCTGGATGTTGGTGTCTACAAGTCACTGAAATCCCACTAGGGTTCAAGAATAAGTGAGTTTATGGATTCCAATCCTATTGAAAGACCGTCTCGGTATAATTTTCATTCATTATTCAATGCCGCTTTCATTGAAAGTTTTTCTAGATCCAACATAAAAAAAACTTTCAAGAAGTCTAGAATTTCACCATTTCATAAAGACTCTATCTCTGACGAAGCCATTTTTCCATCAGAGCTAATTGAACAGCCTTCTATGACTTCATTTCCATCAGACACACCATCTGCTACTTCAGCTTCTGATAAAACGAACAATCAACCAAGTATCAACACAATTCCAATGAATTTCGAGGATATATTTTATATACCTTCAACCTCAGGTTATCAGTCTAAAAAGAAACACTCCAGCATTTATTCCCCAATAGTAAGAATATTAACACTAACCGATAGGCCTGCAAAAGCTATAAAATCAAAACTTGGCGTCTATCAAAGGCAAGAAAGTCAACAAGCATGTCTGCATCTGAATCCAGTGAAGTAGTTAGTGATGACTGAAATGTCAAGAATGTGGTGGTCTTTATTCAGATGATGTAAAGGAAAGAAATCGTGCAAAATGGGCTCAATGCTCATTTTGTATGTTTCCCTATCATGAAACATGCCAGTCTCCAGATTTTATTGAAAATGTAGGTGATTATATGTGCGATTTGTGCATGCAAACAAATTAATAATAATTTATGTAGCCCATATTATGTTATAAAATTCGAATGGACAATTAGATAATTAATTGAAATAAATAGGTACTTTATTGAGTAATAGAAATAAAAACGTTTAGTAATCACTGAGCTAGGCATAAATATTATTTAAAAAATTAATAATAATCTTACTTTTAAAGAAAGACAATATATAATAGGAACAGTGTTAATATTTAAAAAATACAAACTGAGTGATATAAATGTGTTTTAATAAGTGTATTTCAAGTATTTTTCAAATTTTGCTTCTGTCGCCATATAATGTTACTACTGTCACCAAATAAGAAACTATATCACCATATAAGAGTTACAAGAGGTAACTCACTATTTTTATTTTTACTTGTTAATTATTTATTATTAAAATTGTCTAACACATGCATGTAGCTAATGAATGAACTCACCTTCCCTCTCAGCATGCAATTTCTTTAATGGTTTTAAAGTATAGTAAAGTCTAGTTTTCTAAAATTATCACCATATTAGATGATTTTACCCTACTTGAAATGATAAAAAATCGTTAAGAAAAATGATCAAATCTCTTTCTTTCAACTAAAGTTAAAGACTTATGTTACCATTTACATTGTAACCACATTGTTTACCTGCACTTCAGTAACAGACACGTAATTACTGGAACAATATACAACTCAAAATCTTTTGTATATAAATCACTAGCTACACAACTAGAACTCAATGGTGTGAAGACCACTCTGTCACTGACATCCGACATGCAGTGAAAAATATACGAGTTATTTTTACATATTCTTTATGTTTATATCTTCCATCTTTAAAGAAATCGTCGGAATAACTGGAGGGCTAGAAAAGAGAAAGTTTTTTTTTTTTTTATCAACGACGGGAAATCCTTTATGCACATAGTGTAGGACTCCTCTCGACATTGCACTAGACTCTACTTAAGAGTATACTCACTAAAACCCGTCTTTTCCACGTAGAGATTCCACCTCGGGACCGCCGAGGCATTACTTCGAGGTAGATAAGAGAGAGTTTACTGTATGTTAAAAAGAGATTAATTTTTATATAATGGTTTGAGGATTAACCCATTAATGTAGACAATTTTCTAATAGCCGTTACAAAAGATTTATTATTGTATTTGATATTTTTGTTTTTTAGTTCATTGAGCCCTAGTAGGTTTATTTTATGAAAAATTTAAAACCAAATTACTTTATTTTGAAAATGTAGAATATAAGAAATGTTTTTGATTATTTAATTTAAAAATTTTATAATAATAGTTAAATATTCATACATCTATTTTAACTATGTGTAACAAAGCATTAATGTACACAATCAAAATTATAATTTAATCCCAAAAAATAATGATTTTACAACATTTTAAACAATGTCTACAAAATTCCCAAAATTAACTGTTGTCAAAAAGGTTCTGATTATGTTGAAATAACAACTACATTAATGAATTATACTGATAAAGATTGTACCTAATTTACTTAAATATTAAAAACAATATAAAGATACAAAACTATAAAGAAGATTAAAAGCAATAAAGAGTTACAATTGTTTACTGGTAGACAATGTTCATTATAATACTAATTTCTTTAGTTAAAAAGGTTTTAAGTATTGTAAATTTATTTATTATTATTATTTTTTGTAAAGAATAACCAATATTGTTTCTTAAACTACATACCAGATTCAAATTATGGTGATTAAATTTTTCTATCTAAAAAGCAAATTATTTTCTTAATGATATCTAAGTTAAATCTTGTTTTACAAACATTTTTAAATATATTTTATTAGCTATCAGAAGTTTAATAGTTTCCTTTTAGAGTAAATAAAATGTTTTTACAACAATGTTTTTTATCTTATTTTTTATCATTAAAATTTATGAAAATTTCAATTTAAAAATTACTCAAATTTACAAATATTTCTTCCAAAAATAATTTTATTACTATTTATTTTATTATAACTTTGTAATAAAAAAAAAAATTAATCTGTTTTAGTCTTCACCATTCTAAAACTCTTTAGAACTCTATTTATGAGATCAATTAAAATAAAAAAGTTGTCTAAAGGTACTTAAATTACTGGTGTTGAGCAATTGGTTTTAATGAATTTACCACACACAAATTCAACTACTACATTTTATAAAGTTACAGTTTTAAATCAAATCTGGCCTTTCTTCTAGCATGTAAGGTTTATCTTCACTATATGTATTTCTTAAAAAATAATATTTTGTAATAATTCGTATATACATTTGAAATTGTTTTTCTTCTTTCAACAGTGTTGTGAGAACTCAAGAACGAATCAGTAAAGGGTTTGAAGTGTTTGAATACTATGCCAACAATCAATGGGAATTCAGAAATGAACATGTTCACCATTTAAGAAAAATAATGAACAAACGAGAAAGGTTTGAGTATAAAATTGATGGTGAAGATATGGACTTAAGGAAATATTTTGAAGACTGCATTCTTTCTGCAAGGTTGTATATTCTCAAAGAGACGCCTGATACTCTTCCCACAGCTAGAATTCATACACGAATGTAAGAATGAAATTGTAGTCAAGTTTAAAACTGTTTACATGAAATAAGATAAAACTTTTTAAAATATAATTTTCTTAAAAGAAAACCTTAAATTAAATTTTTTGAGAGACGTTAGTTATACTACAACTTTATAGAAGCAAATAATAGCCTATATTCTTGTAGTCTCATATTTTGAATTTTAAAGGTAAGATAATATTTCTCTAACTTCTAGAAGATATGGCGTGACATAAATAGATTAAACTTGTGTGCAGTGGCATAGGAAAGGAAGGAGTACAGACACCCTCCCCTGAAATATCAATTTTTTTGTTACTAATGGGATGATATGAATTCAACTTTTAAAAATACTAATGGTAGCACTAATAGGTTAAAATGTACCCGACCAACAAGACATGATTTAGGAATTACATTATCTTAATTCTTTGACAGTTTTAAAAATAAAAAAAATTCTATTGTTAACCCTTTAAATAAGTGCAAGTCTTTGGGCGTATTATGGTGATAAGATGGAGAGCTATAGACATACTTATTAAGAACATATTTCAAATCTAGGGTATGTATCTAGAAACAAATTTAAGCTCCGTATTGTTCTGCTGTATAGTGTGTTTTTTTTTTAACTTCAAAGTAACATCGAAGGACTGGAAAATTCTTAAACACAGTATACAGAATCCATTTGACTCAGGAACTGATTTTCTCATTTTCCTTGCAATAATGCTGTTGTCTTCTCTCAGGTGAAGAAAAGATATCCTGCATGATAATACTGAAGCCCAAAATATTCTGCATTGAAGAAAAGATATTTTGCATGATAGCATTGAGCCCAAAATATTCTGCATTGAAAAAAAGATATTCTGCACTGAAGCCCAAAATATTCTTCTTTAAATTCTTTAGGGAAATTTAGATCTTCAATATCCCCAACTTTTTCTTCACGTAACCAGACTTATTCATTAGCTACTTTTAGGTCTATTACAATTTTAGAAATTTTTAACAAAATTTTAGTGTTTTTAAGAACATAATTTTTATTAAAAATTAATTCTCAACTTGAACCCATTAGTTTATATAAACTATGTATTGCTTTTGAAAATACAGTAATATAATTTAAATTCTAAATTAGTATAATAAAATCTATAAAATCATGTTAGATGATTTATGAAAATCAGTTTGTAGGAGAATATGCTGCATCATGTCTTATAATAATATTGTATGCACGACAAGAAGTCAATTTTTTTCATAAAAAAACCCGTGACATATAATGATAAACAACCATAGGTACTTTTTAATACAAGCCATACTACAAACTCAAATGCCTGGAAGAAGAGAAGTTGGATGAAGGAGTTTATTACGAATGAAAATTTTAAGAACATGCTTTAGCATCACTACTCTGGCCTATTTTGCACTGCTCTATATAAATGAAATAGCCTGATGATAACCAAAACCTTAAATTAATAGGAACTATCAGAAGAAGAAGTTTTTGTATATATAAATGTTTTCTGTTGTTAGTCTTTAAATCATTAGAACATTTTCTTAGTCATTGATGTTTTCAATTTATACTCTTAATAATATCCAAAACTTTTCTCAGTCATTGAGTGAAGCTATGCAGTTAGAAACTTGTACATCTTAGTTGAAACTTTATCGTAAACAAATGTCCATTACAATAAATTAGTTTCAAAATATGATTTAAATGAAAAGTCTCGGCTTATGTATGAATTTCCGTAAGTGATTTATAGGATGTTTTGTGTGAATAAATTAACTAAATTTCTTGCAATAAATTGTGTTCACTACCAGCCCTAATTTTGCTGGTGGTCTTTGTACACGAGTGCAGCTTCGAATAATCTATATTATTATATATAGCTTTTATGGCACATATTTTATGAATCAGAATTATAAAAAGTTTTCGATACTTAACTTAACATTACTTTAAACATTATGCTTTTAAATTTGATTTCAGAATGTACTGGGTAGATGTTTTTGCCAAACTCATTTTTTGGGGACTCATTCTACGTTTGTTCACATCCTGGACGGGTATTCTTGATTACATATTACCAATGTTTTCCACTGGAGCGTCTGAAGGAAAAGTTGTTATCACTGAAATAGATAACTGAACATAATGTTACTCTCTTTGTTTCAAAAATGTATTATTTATTTTTGTTTAATCACTTATTAACTATAATTTTATTTCCATTCTTTTGTTTTAAGAATTAATATTTAATACAATTTGTAATAGTGTAGTGTTCAAGCAAGAAAATTTTGTTGCAGGTCCTCATATTTTGTTATTACAGGGTTTCTTCCTCTTAATATTGTAAATCTGTAAAGATTTTAGGCATTTCCATATCTGTTCACCCCATATGCACATACAGATCATATAAACTAAATTTGTTACAGAATGCATCAGTTCATTGATTTCTGGAGTTTCTCTATTCCAGTATTAATATTGGCTTATACGGAATTAGATTTAAACCTGAATAATTATATAAAATATTTACTTGGCCATTATTAACAGTTAACTAGATTATACTAAATAATGTTTTATAAAATGCCAGAAGATTTCTTTTGAAACAATCAAAAAGAACACACACACACACACACACACATATACATATTATATATATATATATATATATATATATATATATATATATATATATATATATATATATAATGATATGGACAAAGTCATACAGACTTATCTTGGTGAACAATTAAGTTTGTGTTCATGATTCAGAAACCTAGAGGTAAAATATCCCTACATTTAGAATATTTCAGGGGCATTGCTATTTTTCCAATCAGATAGGGAAGAAATCAGTTCTTTCATCTTATCTGTTTGACAGGAAGCATTACAAACAAATATGACATTTTTTTGTGAGAACCTTTCTGTCTAAGAGTCAATATTATAAACACATATTAGATTATTTTCCAAGGCAAGTCTACCACTCTTCTAACTAGTCCAAATATTAACAGACCACACAAATACAGAAATATATTTATTGTTATAAACAAAAATTTCAAAACTTTTTGCCAGGCACAGGTTCATCATCAAGAAAGAACTTGGGTACAACATTATATGCGTTCTTGAAGATGGCTGGCAATAAACTTCGAATATTTTGTTTGTAGTAATAAATACATTCCTCTATTTTTATGATCTTGTATAGTTAATTACTATACGGCAAAACCTTTTTATTATATATATAACAAATATATATTCTTGTGTAACAATGAGAAAAACAAGAGAAATACAAATACATGAATAATTTATTAAATTATATAATTAAATTCATTATTCTTGTATTTGTATTTCTCTTTTTTTTTCATATATATATATATATATATATATATATATATTATATATATATATATATATATATATATATATATATATATATATATAGTGTGTGTGTGTGTGTGTAAGTAGTAATATATAGATTTCTTATTCAAGAATGTTAAAAAAATATACCTTTCCATTGTTTTCATTTGCTACTGCATTCTCAAAATGTAGTTTTCACTGAGACTAAAAACTACGTCTATCATGAGCTAACAAAAATATTTCATAAAAAAGTAATTCTTTAAATATTGTTGGGTAAGAAGCTTAAATACTACACTTATTTAAAATAAAAAACGGCACTAAATTTTTAAATATACTACATACATTTCGTTTCTATTTTACTGAATTATTATTGATTCAGAAACTCTGAAAATGAAATGTGATAAAAAAGTGAGACATTTTTGAATTCCACAGAGGCTATATTACTTTGATCCACTATTTATTTTAATAAAAAAATTTAACAGAATTTGCATTAAATTTTGCTACGTAATGATAGAATTAAGAACAATTGAGTTTTGGAAGTAATGAATGTTTCTTTATATGAGTATAAAAGGGCACAAACATCTCCAAGACAACCTTAAATGGAAAAAATGAACAATCAACAAACAAGTTTCAGAAGATGTTGTTATATCGATTAGCTCATGAAATCTTTTCAATGTTTTTGCATGAAATGTGTGGAAGCAAGATTTAGTTCCTAAACCGTAGAATTTTGAGAAAAATTTCCAAAAGTGGAAGGAAGTTTCTCAGAAAGTGATGCCTAAAGTGAACAACATTCAACAATTCTGAAACTTTGCTACTTTTAGTTCCATTCATAAAGCAAAGTATAATTAAAATTACCTGATCTATTTTTTTTTAAATAATTATCTTGAAGAAAATTGATGACAAACCAAAATAGTTTTTTATTACAATTTTCTTGGATCAATGTAAAAATTCTTTGCAGCAAAAATCCTTCATCTTATTTCAAATACCATTTCCTTGTAATAATTATACATATGCCACATATTGGTAAAGTGGATTGTAATGTTTGAAAACGTGTTTTTATAAAGTTATAAGAAACTGATAGTACCAATGTTACAAAATTAAAATGTTTTAAAAAAGTGCCTAGCTATTTTTCTTATGATTTTATCAAACTAACGTAGGTCTTTATAGTAGTTTTATAGACTAAAATTAAAACTAGTGATTATGAGTGAACTAGAAATATAATGAGCCAATATCCATTTTAATAGGAAATTACCCACAACAACAGAATATGTAAACTATAACCAGCACTTATTTGGAAAGATTAAGTTTAAAATGAACTTTTGCTAATTTTCTTTATGCCCCGTATATTAGCAGTACAAAAAAATAAAAAATTGGAATATATTCAACAGAATGTTACGAACTATTAACAAAACTGGTTAGTGACTCTAAATGTAAATTATTAGCAGCCAACATGTTGAAACCACTGTGCATTATTGTTTTTAACACTTTGTGTACTAACCCCAAGTATAAGTTGGGTTCTCCTAGGTCCTTGTACTAAAGAAGCCCGAGTATAGTTCAGCCTGAAGTTAAAAATTCGATATGTTTTTATCAACAAAATATCACTTTTCGATATTTTTACAACATTCTATAACAAAACCTATATACTTTCGATTGACACTTTTATGAAACTTTTCCCTCTGCCTATTCAGCTGTAAAAAAAAATAATTCAGAATTGTTAAATAGGTGCCAGTTTGTCACACAGATACCATTTAATTGCTTGCTTTGTTGTGTTAGGTTACTGTATACCATTTATAATTTGAATTTTTATACAAATATAAACTAATTTTAGTAATTTTTTCTCCTCGAATTTTAGTTTGGATGGTGATATAGTTTTTTCCAAAATAATCTTGTATATTTTATTTTATTGTCCAAATAACATATAGATAAAGGGTTCATAAGATCCATGAATGTTTATCGGGATCTGATTTGGATTAAAATCATTATAGTTTTGCTTATATTGCATTTAGCCCAAGGCAAGTTTGTAAATGACCCAGACTGTCTCCCTAACTTTGAATTAAGGCTAAGTTCAAGATAAAAAACATTGTTAAGAAAGTTCAATAAAATAATATGAATGAATTTGTGTGAGGAATTTTGTCTCCATTTATTTTACTTATAAATTATAATCAGTTAAATCAACATATATCATTTAATATAATTTAAATACAATGTAACGACTTTTCATATTTTTTGTTATTCCATTTATAAAAATGTGTTTAATTTTTCTGTTTACACTAAGGTACATAAAACTACAAATTCTATGAAAACGCTTTAATTTTTATAGTTTTAATACGCATAGTTTATATTGTTTGTACAAAAATTATCGATTTTTATAAATTGCCCATAAAAATGCACAGTAACCTGTAACCAGTACAAAGATTTTGGTTCAGTATATAAAGTGTTAAGAATATTGTAACAGGTTATATTAGATAAATATTGTCTGATTATGTAGAGACAGTTTGAATCTATTTCCAATCTTTTTACTGTCTATATATTTTACTTGTAAAATTAATTTTGTAATAAAAAAATGGATTATTTTTAACTTTAAAACTTTTATAACAGTGGTTTTTATTCTTACAAAAAGTATTTTGTAAAAGGTGTTCAGCAGTTGAATAAACAACAAATTATTAACTATTCTATTAAATTAAGTGATTTATATTTTATATGAAGTTTTAATATAAATAGCAACACCTTTATAATGGGTTTTAATTATTACTTTCATATTTGTTGATCCCATCTTCACGTGATCATGAAGATCACTAAATATTTACAAGTGTATTACGTTCAAGTTTTTTTTTAAGTATAATACTTATTTGTAAACTATTTCTAAAAGGTATTTTGTAGATTAGATTATAAAAGTTCGATTTATGTATTAAAATAACTTGCTCATATTCTTGCCTTACTTATTGTTTACATTTAACATACATGCAGCTAAACTTTATGTTGGAACTTTCAGTGACACCCGTGAATCTAACATCTAAAAATCTTTTTAATTTATTAACTACATTTAACCCTTTGAGTAGCATTCACCTACAGTACGTGAGATTGCACAACGGCCAGTGGGAGCATTCCCATATTTATGTACATTTTACCATTTCTCTTGGATTAGCATTGTCGTACGTTTACGATTAGTTTTCCTGTATATTCTGCTGTATTCTAGGTTAAATATTTGTAACTATCTGGACAATAAATACTACACAGTAGGAATGGACATAGTCACCATTCTTTGGTGTTCAAAGTCTATGGGTTTTCCCATGTATTTACAGATCGTTTTGAAGTTTGTGCAGTATTTTACAACAAAAAATGAACAGATAATTTTTGACAACGAAATTGTCAGTAAACGTAATTATAAAGTATAGGAAACATGAGGAAATAAGTATATATTAACATATTAACAAATACTAATAGAATTTTAAAAAATTAAAAAAAAGGAAAACTGTAAAAATCTTTCAAAAATAAGTTGCTCCCAGGGGCCATATCAGGCAGACACTTGTTGCTAATCAGAAGGGTTAAAGACTAATATTCTGTACCACACTAATTAACTTTTTTTTATAAATATATTTAACTCTTCATTTTCTGAAATTCATTTATTTATTTAAAAAGTAAAAAAAAATGATTTAACTTGTTTACACACTTCCTTATTTCTTTGCATTATGACTTTTTTATAAATTTTTCGCAACCTATATACAACTAATTCAGGGATGTATCTGGTCAATAAGCAGTTCAAAACATGTTATATAAACATTAATGTGTTTACATCAAGATAAATATAGTTAGTTTACATTAATCAGAAAAATGTATTATGAATTTCAACATGGTGAGAAAATGTATTTTTTTAAACATATGTAATTGTTTGTATCAGAAAGCCCTTATAGTGTTTACTTTAAACAACACAAGTGTAAGATATACTTGAAAATTTAAAATTATATAATTGAAACAATTTACAGAAATGCAAATAATGGCTTTCCTATCAACTCTTGTGTTTGTGCTCCAATACGATTCTGCTACAACATCCTCCCCACATTTATTTTACAGAATTTCTATTCAATTATAAAACATATTGAATTGTAATTTTTGCTGTTCTATCGGAGAGTTAAGACAAGAAAGAAGACAAAATTATAAAGCTAAGTAAACTATTTGCATTGACCAATGTAAATAAAAATACACTGATAGAATGTTACTGAATAACTATGTATGTGTTATATTAAGAACTAAAGCGATAAAATCAGTCCAGAATTACATAAAAGTGTTACAATGGTAAACAAATTATTGTTTAGTACATGTTGCAATAGCATAATATAATTAAGTTTCATAGATACTATTTAGATTATAGCGCTAGCAATTTATTTATGTCTAACACAGTTAAACGCAATTTTAGAATATTTTAGAAAATGTTGAGTATCGTAGGTTATTATTGTAATTGTAGATTATATATAAAAATATAGAGAAGAAACAGTACTAAGTTACCAGCATAAGTTATGTTAACTCTGACCATGACATTGTTATAAACAAAATTATAGAATTATACATAATAAAATGTTATTCATTAACATTATTTGATTCCTTTTTCAACTTGAGATACTAGCTTAAACATAAACTGATATGTCACACTTACTTTTATTGTTTTGAGAACGGCCGTTTCAGGAGATGTACTCCATTGTCAACCCAGACAGTATTATTAGTATATTTGAGTTTAAGTGTTTATATTACATTTATTTTGTATTATATTAGTAAGTAATTCAAATGTTTTTAAATGCTGAGAAGATAAATACTATAGATGAAGTCTAGTAATAATAAATTGAAATTATTACTGCTACAGTTATTGTGAAACCAGCATAAAATTTACACTTGTATCTGTTAGAAGACACAGAACGTGTATCATATGGTTATGGAATATATATACTGATATATCCTGTCTGAAGATCTTTTTCAATCATTAGGACATTAAAAGCAATTACTTTATGTACTTATACAATGAACTTTCTGTATTGTAATGTTTTCACACAGCTAATAGTCGATTGATTTTCAAAACATTTTTGTTTAACACTTACAAGGTTAATTGCTGTTGGGGTAAAATGACCATATTATCCCAAACACATATTGTTCTACAGTTCAATGCAGTAGAGTCTTGCGCTTATCCATCATAACAGGCCGCTTTGTGACGGGTAAGCAAAAATGTCGGTTAATAGTGAAAAGTTCAACAAATTTAGAGTAAAAAAAAGTTTAAGTTTTAAATATGAAATTTAACATTCTTAATGTACATAATTTATGAAGATGTAAAATATAGGATATTCTTCAATGTGTTTCCCCAATCTTTGCTGTTTTGTTGCTGCTAAATCCCCCCCCCCTGTGAAACATATTTATGGCAATCCTCGTAGCTTCAACTTGATGTTCAAGATATGCAATGGTGACATCTAGGGTCTTTACTGCATCTTCATTGGATACCTTTGGAAGGTTAACTACATCGTCAATATTGTTACCATCACTTATTATTTTACAAGATCAACAATTTCTTCATTTATTATGGTGTACTCATTGTCTTCCTATAACCAATATACAACGTCTTCTACAGTTGTTTCCTCACATCAAGGGATGCACCGGACTAAAGGAAGATAGCAATCTTCAATCCCAAGCACTTACAATCCAATAAGAAACATGCTTTAAGTTATTAGCTTTCAAATTAATTACCTTTAATATCAGCCTGCCCATCATCAGATTGCTTTAACAATAGTTTTTCAACAGGGAACACTAGCTCCCTTCAATATTTTTTTAAACTTCAAGACACCATGGTCTATTGTTGTGAATCTTCTAGAGTAGCGGTACACTCAATGACAACTAAAAACTGGACGCTTTCTAACGAGCGGAGCATTTTTTTCTTATGGGTATCGGATAAGATAGAAAGTCGGATAAGTGAGACTCTACTCTAGTTATTGTCATTTTAAATTCAGACTGATTAAAGTAAACAAATTCTCATGTAATTTTGCCTGAAGCCAATTAGCAGATGCAGTTATTAAGTATATATGATTAGAATATGGATTGTAGCACTGTGGTGGCTATATAACAAAATGATACATAAATAACTACTTTATCTAAACAAGATTAGAAGTCATATGAACAAAGAGATCACTCATAGAATAAATTACAAAGACTCTAATCACTTTCCTTTGCTTAGTTTATCTGCCCCATTTTATGACATTCTCCTCTCAATAAAATGGTGCTTATGAACACTACTATAGCTTTACAGCTACAAAAGCTTTCAATCTATTATAATATGTTTTTGTTCTGACAATAAAACAATTAAGGAATAACACAAAAATAATAAAACTGGCAGTCGTTGACACAGAACTGAATAATGAGCTATCTATCACCACCAGTAAGCTGAGTTAATTTTCAGTGCTGCCCCCTAAACAAGAATTTAGAACAATAACTCTCCCTGGGTGATGGACACGGTTTTCATAGTTATAAAGTGCCTAATAGATTTTATTTTATAGATTACTACACTAAAATGCCTAAAGTTTCAGGTCACCAGTTTTCTGTTGATTTTTGTTGGATGAATAGGAAGTCTCAGGTTAAACAATTACATAATTTCAGTTACACAAACACACACATTCATTACCTCTATAGCTGATTTTACAGAAGTCGAAAGATTTTGTAATTGGATGTGATATTATCTAACAAAAGGTAATTTACTTTTAAGACATACTATTTTCTTTATAGATAAATAATGGAAATGGTGTGGTGTGTGTATGTGTAGGACCTTTCAATGGAGATTTGGATCTAATTTAGCAAAAAAAATAATAATAAAGGGATCTTAAATGCATTACTATTAATGTTTAACCCGAAGACATTGTGTTGCTATCAGATAAAGAAAAACATTATTTAAATAAATTTAAGTATAGAATTTTGAAGACAATGGGTGCCATGATCACGCTTCTGCCAGCCTATTGGTTCTGAGTAAAGAAATATGAGCAGTGCAGGTAGTTCCATTACATGTCCTGCTCTTGTATCACTGTAGAGTGAACTATTAATTGAACTCTGGTCCTTTAATCTATAACCTTGCAAATAAATTATAAAGAAAAACAGCACAATTATAAATCTACATCTTTGCTCAATACAATAGATGTTGGTTAATTGGACCACTTCAATGCCAGTTTGATTTGGTCCTATTAGACAACTTTTCCTATTAAACAAAGTTTTGAAAATAAAGGGTAATAGTATACTAAATGCTGGTTTACTTCAACTTTTATCGTTTTCATACATGTTACTCAATAATGTGAGAAGTTCTCTGAACACGACAAATGGTATTTTCAGTTAGGGTAGATATGATATCTACAAATACAGTGTTCACTCTATGAACCTTAACCTTAAAGGGTGATGATTATCTGCATTTATTAAGAAGGGTTTTGGCATCTCTCGCTGTACCCCAGTCTTGCCTAACATCACTGATAACACATTTATACTTCCATAATACATATATTCAAACACAGGTAAACACACATTCATCATATTAACACTTACATCTTTCTCACAGGGGATTAAGCTTGGCAAACTCTCATATGAAAGATTGCCATGAACAAGCTCTGCTAAAGACGTAAGTGAGGTTGATGATCTCCTAGTTGCTTAGGGTGTCAGAGCCTGTGCACAGTATTATGAGTACTCGACTGATGTCCACTCAGTCGAGTTAAAGAGTTAACCTATAGATCACAAAGTTCTGAGAGTTTATAATAATCCATGGGTATACAGTCCTGCCCGTAATGCTTGACATGATGGCTGGCTAAAAAATGTCAAACCTTGTTGGTTTAATAATAATATGTTAGGATTGACCTGACGAGGCTAGGAATGAAAATGGAATTAAGAGTTGATGATGGCAAAGACACCGGTATTGCCATAACTGAAATAACTAGTATTTACTAGTGCCGAAGAAGGGAAAGATCTTTTTAATGCGTCTCCTTTCTTTATTAATAAAGCCATTACTGTCTGTGATGGAGGTTCTATCTCGTCTATCAAAAAATTGAAATACCTCCTTCTTTGTTGGGGGACAAGGTATCTGTGGCTCCCCACAGGTTTCAGAATTTCTCACATGAATGGATTTCATGTTTATAGCTATTGATGAAATCCAGTATAACTATCATCTCAGTCAGTTACAGATCTTGTTTCAGTTTGAAGATGGAAAAAGTGAGAAAATTGTAACAGCCTTCTTCATTCTCGACAAACCAGAGATTCACAAATTTGTACATTCAGGTTCAGAAAGGCTCTCAGTAAGGCCATATGTAGGTAACCCACAATGATCTGATATGTGTAAGCATTTTGAACACACTAGTTATTACTGTTCGAAGCAAATATGTGCTCAATATAGTGATGAATGCTATGCTGACAAAAATTGTGTTAATGCTCCAAAATTCTCATCTTACATAAAATATGTCCTAACTTCAAGGATAAGGTTTATTTTGAACATCCTAAGGAAAGGATATTTTCTAAAGCAAGGAACATCATTAAAGCTGCCCAACTAAAGGTTGAAGGAAAATCCTATGCCACTACTTTGACCACTACAAAATTGTCCTGTACAAAGTATCCAGACCTGATAAGAAAATCGAAGTTAACAGAGCAAGCTATGAGGCTTCCATCACTAGTCACAAATCAAGCGTCACTAAATTTAGGACAATCTGTCATGTGATTTTACCCTTAGTAGCTTTTTTACTATACGGGCACAAGGGGTGAATCTTAAACAAAGACTTACAAAGTATCACAAAATAAATTGCTTACCACTAGAAAGCATTATAGCATCTAATTAGAATAAAATTGAAATAAAGATGTTGAGAAACGTCCTTTGGTAACTCCTACCAAAAAATCGACACATCTGATACCAAAAAAAAACTAATATGCAAAGAGGGCATGGGAAAGCTATCCCTCAGATTCCATTCCTGAGTAGATGGATATGGAATCTGAGGATTCTAGACCTGAGACGTATTTCAACGTCCCAGGCAAAACAGATAGCACAAATGAGTCAGACAAATTATTTTTAAATTGAAAAATCATGTTAACACTTACTAAATCAGATAATATGGAATGACAATAACTTAGGAGTCAGGTCGGGAACCTAAAGAGGTGTGGTGTGAATTGTCTCTAATGTTCATGTCTTTAAGAGCCACATATCCTGAATCCCTAAATTCCCATCTTAAGAAGTATTCAGCTTTTAGATCAGACCTCATTACAGAAGATCCAACTTAAGGTGGCATAGCTATTCTAGCCCATTACTGGTTCAATGCTGTTTCTCTGAACTTAATAACTATCTTACAAGCTTAGGAATTCAATCATCAGACTCATATAGTCTGCATCAAAGGTGAGGTGTCCATTTCAGTATCCTCTATTTAAAGAGGATTTTGTATATATGTGCTTCTAGTATGGGAACAACAGAAAGAACTCTCATTACAAACTACAGGTTTTCCGCCTTGAAGATCTGGTGTATAATATTTAGTCTTCGTAGGAAACACCAAAAGTCTAACCTTTTTCTTGATGGAATTCTGCCTGACACCATGTGTTATATTTTTGGGCCTTTTACTTGATAAGAAACTTGTATGGATCCTTCAAGTGTGTGATATGAAGATTCAATGTAAAAAGGTGTTAAATATGTTAAGAGGCCTTAGTAGTATAAATTAGGGATCAAACAAATCTATAATTCTTCACTTCTATCATGTCATGATTAGATTATTGTTGTTTAACCCTCAAGTGCATTGTATCTCATATATGATACACTTTTAAATTTGAGCTGTATGTGTCATCTGTTGGATTATTTTATAACTTCTTGCAGTCTCTCGTGTGATGTATCATGCAGTAAAGTGAATATTCAGTATTTCTTTGGAAACAGTTGTTTAAAGAATCCTAACCTGTTTTCATCTGCACCGCATGGTTTTGCGAGAAAGTCACATAGTGCAGTTTTCACAAGTGGTTTTGTGCTATATACTTTGAGTATTTTTAAAATAAAAAATATCATCACCTTTCTTAGGAGCCATACCTTAATTACGTAACTCTGCGAGGGAGGAGGGGGGGGTTACTTCTATCGTTACACATCATTACAGAGGAGGAGGGAGTATATGCAGTAGCGTTACAAAACTTAAAATTTTAGTTTTGAATAAATTAAAACATTTTTATTTAATAAATAATAAAACGGCCTCATTTAAACTTCTAAGTAAGTAAAATGTAGACGTACCTAATATTAATAATGAACTCAAATAAAATCTATTTACCAAAAAAACATGTATTTAAAGTATTTTATTAATAAACTTTCTATTTATGACCATTATTGGAGAAAAATGTGACGAGCTATAGCCTAGAGCACGGTATCGCTACAGTACACAGTATGATGCGACGATCAGGTGGCCTGTACAGACATGTACCGCGGTCTTCAGGTATCAGCTAAAGCGCCAGTGGTTACTTATCAGTAATAGTTTTTTAGCGAAACAATATTTTTTTAATTCAATGGCTTATTAGGCCTATATATACGTAACTTGTTCTGAAGTTCGCAGCACCAGTGTTGTCTGTCACTGCATTCATGACTACTCTTGTGTTTAAATTAATTTAAGCCACATTTTTCTAAACCAATATTTTTAATTTACGTTTAAATTAATATTGTCTTGACTTTGTACATAACCTAAAATTTATTTTGATTTTACAATTTTCTGTTTGTTTTTTTCTAGTACACATAAGGTGACATATTAAAAAAAAAGTCTTTCTTATTCCTGTTTTATTTATTTAACAAAATTCTTTTTACATTTCATTATATTATTACCATAATATTTATTGGCACATTTGATGTACTTCTTTATTGGGCTACAAATTCGCCATTAAAGACAAACTCAGTAAAGAATGACAAGAGTTTTCTTCTTTTTCAGTTTTTTTCATCACCTTTACTCTCCCTATACTCCTAACAACTTTTACATTGTTTGATTACTTTTAATATTATATTTCTTTTACTCCTGCCTAATTCTTCTCCATCATAATCTTTCTGACCATTTTGGTTATTCAAGGCAATGATCTATAAGCATTATAGATTACTATCAAGCAGGATATGCTTGATTGTAATATTATTTCTACAAAACGGACATAGTGGTGGATCCTCATGTCGCATCAACCATCCATGCGTTAACAAAGAGTGGCCGATGCGAAGTCGAGTAACCACCACTTCCTCCCTACGATTCGAACGAACAGATGTCCTCCATGGTCGGACGGTATTTTTGATGTCCCTCAGCTTGTTTCTATTTACATTTTGCCATTCTTCATTCCAAAGAGAGAATAGTGTAGTTTTAACTTTGTATACAAAATCTGATGCCATCACATGTTGTGTCGATGGCAACATACCTGTAGCTAATTTTGCACCTTCATCTGCTTTAGTGTTTCCGAATATTCCACAGTGACCAGGCACCCAGAGAAATGACACCTCGTAATTGGAGCCTGTGTATAGAGCACAAGATGTCTCCAACTAAAGGGTTGTTAGTGTACATTTGCTGAATAGCCTGGAGAGCACATTTGGAATCACAACACACAAGATATTTAGATTTTGCAGACGGAATTGATCTTAAAGCTTGGAAAATTGCATAAAGTTCTGCAGTAAAAACGCTACAGGCTGAGGGCAATCCGTAAGTGAAAGTTTGTCCTTCCATATAAAATGCACAACCTATCCCATTGTCCAGTTTTGAACCGTCTGTGAATATAGTCACAGTATGTTGGTGAGTTTGTTGAATCTGCAAAAACTCCTGACGATAAATAACGTCAGGAGTATTGTGTTTTAGGTACATGGTCAATGAGAAGTCACATTTTGGCTTTTGTATTGTCCATGGAGGGATGTAGCATGACGTTCGTTCGAATATAGGATGTTCTAAATTTAGATTGCTAAAAATACGCAACGTTCTTATTCAGAAAGGAGCTGTTGAACGTTGACGCACGTTGTAACGATCCTCGAGATAGTTATCAAAAACTGCTTTGAATGCCTAATGTTTAGGTTTACTTCGAAGACCAGTGTAATATGATATTTGTAGCATTTGACTTCGCATTGAGAGAGATGGTTCTCCAGCTACAACTAGAAGGCTGGAGATTGGGCTTGATCTAAAAGCACCAGTAGAAAGTCTAAGGCCAGCGTGATGTATTGAATCCAGGAGTTTCAGAACCGTAGGTCGAGCAGATGAATAGACTATACAGCCGTAATCTACGCGCGATCTTACAACGGCGCGATAGAAACGGAGCATACAGGTTCTGTCTGCTCCCCAATTTGTACCACTTAGAACTCTCAACATATCCAATATCTTGCTGCACCGGGTCCTCAAATCACGGTCTTTTATCCAATAAAAGACCCAAAAATCTCACATTATCCGCGGTTTGAAGCCGCGCACCATCAAGATAAAGAATAGGTTCCTGATGTTGCCTGCAACGACTAAATGCTATACACTGGGTCTTCGAAGCCGAAAACTTGAAGCCCGTAGATTTGGTCCATTCTTGCAATTTATTAATTACTAATTGTAAGGATCTTTCCGCTGTTGCCATACTTCTAGCAGCCATATATATACAAAAATCGTCTACAAACAGGGAACAGTGGACCGGTGACTGTACGTTTGAAGTGACGCTGTTAATGGCAACAGCAAACAGCGTCACACTCAAAACGCCACCCTGTGGTACACCATTCTCTAGTTCGCAACGATCAGAATATATGCCTCCTAGACGTACACGGAAAGTCCTGTTATTCAAATAATTTTTTATAAAAGCAAGAATGTTACCTTCTATACCCCATGATTTCAATACGTTCAAAATTCCTCTTCTCCATGCCATGTCATATGCCTTCTCAAGGTCAAAGGAAACCGCTACCAGTGTTTGTCGTAAGATGAAGGCATTCTGTATAGCTGACTCCAACAAAACAAATTGGTCAACTGATGAACGTCCTTGTCTGGAACCACACTGAACGTTAGAAAGAAGTTTGTTTGTTTCTAGATACCAGACAAGACGACGGTTGACCATCTTCTCCAGTAGTTTGCATAAGCAGCCGGTCAGAGAGATGGGTCTGTAACTACTGGGATTAGTTTTGTCCTTTCCTTGTTTTAGAAGAGGAATTATTGTCGCTTCTAACCATGCATCGGGAAAACCGTGCTCCTCGAATATACGGTTGTATATCCGAAGGAGAACTACTTTTGCCGACGGTGGTAGATTTTTAATCATGGAGTATACAATATCATCCGGGCCTGGAGCTGAATCCTTCGTTGACGAGAGAGCTGACTCTAGTTCGTCGATAGAGAAATGGATATTCAAACAAGAATCTCCAAACACTCCAACAGTGAAAGGTAAAGCTTCTTGTTTACGTTTATACACCTGGAAAGCGCCCTTGTATGCAGAAGATGAAGAATGTTTTGAAAACGATAACGCTAGCACATTGGCAATTTCCTCACAGTCCGTGGTCAAAACACCATCCGTATGCCTTAATGAAATTAATGGCATCGGAACGGAAATGCCACAGACTGATCGTAATTTCTTCCATACTGTGGATGGAGCTGTAGTTCTTGTAATTGAGCCAATGTACTGCGACCATGATTCTCGTTTCCTTTGCCTAAATATTCTCCTTGCATTCGCACGGAAGATTTTATATTTTTCCAGGTTTTCACTCGTTGGATGGTTCAGAGCTTTTCTCCGTTGACGAAGGATAACAGTGCACTCATCATTCCACCACGGAACAGGTGGTCGTCGTGGTTTGGATGAGGTTTTTGGAATTGCCTTTCCGGCGGCATTCAAAACAGTTTTTGTAAATGAATTGACAATGTCATCAATGGGAGCCAAATAATCCACGTCCAGTGATTCTAGATCTTGTGAAAATTGTTCCCAGTTGGCTTTTTTTAGGATCCAATGGGGATGTCGAACACAACAGGGTGAGGAGTCACACAAAGAGATCTCAATAGGAATGTGGTCGCTACAGAAAAGATCAGGCAATGCTGACCATTTTATCCTTGTAGCTAAGACAGGACTGCATATTGACAAGTCTACAGCTGTCCATCCACCTGTTGAAGCTGCTAAATGTGTCGGAGAACCGTCATTTAGCAGGTATAAATCCAGTTCCGATCTGATGCTTTCGATCAGATTACCTCGCGGGTTGCATTCTGGGGAACCCCATGAAACATGGTGGGCATTGAAATCGCCCACTAATAAAAACGGAGTCGGTAACTGATTTATAAGGTCTACAAGATCTCTCTGTTGCAGGTTGTCACTTGGTGGGAGGTAGACACAACAGAGAGTGAGTTTGTATGGAACAGCTGTTTGAATTGCTACTGTTTGTAAGGGAGTTATTAAGTTCAGAGAAACAGCGTCGACACAGTCACGGGCTAGAATGGCTACGCCACCTCTAGCTCGATTTTCTGTAACGAAGTCCGATCTGTAAACTGAATACTCCCTTAGATGGAAATTGTGCGATTCATGGAGATGTGTCTCCTGAATACAAATGTACATAGGGGACACATCCCTTACAATTAATTTGAGATCCTCAATGTGACTTTTAACACCGTTAATGTTCCACTGAACCACGGATTGTTTAGGTGTGGACATCGTATTTTAGTGAAATGGATTCACCTGGCTCTCACTGCAAATTCGCTGGCCTGGAATGTTGAACGTTCCAGGCAGAGAGTCATCAGATTCCATCACCACTATTGTAGTGGTGGAATCTGAAGAGTTTTTTGACTCAGAAGAGGAGTTTGAAATGGTCCTCTTTTGAGTCGCTTGTGATTTTGCACCTACTTTCACAGGTGCAGTTTTGCTATTATTTTTATTACTCGTATTAGTAGTTTTAACGTTTTTCGCACTTGTCTCTAATAGTGTCTTACTTCTTCTAATTTTCGCAGAGGTAATTGGCAATGGAGATTTTTTCGCACATTCAACATTAGTCTTTGAGTTGGAAACCAAATTTTTACTCACCAAAGCTAATAACTGGCTAACTTGCTCAGTGAGAACTTCAATTTTCTTGTTTAGCTCAATGCAGTTGGAACACGACTTCTCAGTGGTGGTAGCTGAGGCATAAGATTTCGTTTCAAGTCTAGGTTGAGTTGACTTGAACTTCTTTTTCGCTTCGTGGAAAGATGTTTTATCCTTTGCCATTATGCTGAGGATTGCTTTCTCCTCCTTGAACTTTGGGCAGTTAAAGGAGCGAGCAGGGTGATCACCAGCACAGTTTGGGCATTTCGGAGCACTTGTGCAAACCTTCTCAGTATGGCCTTCAGATGCACAGTGTCCGCATACCTCTGGCTTGGAGCCAGAAGAACTGACGTGTCCAAAACGTTGGCATTTAAAGCACCGGCGTGGATTGGGAACGTAGGGCCTAACAGAAAGCCGTTGATAGCCCGCATATAGGTATTCCGGGATAGATGGTTTCCCGAATGTCAGGATTAATGATGTTGTTGGAACTCTCTGACCGTTTTCCATCCTCATAATTCGTACGACATCTGTAACACCTTCAGATTTCAGTTCGGATTTTATTTCGTCCTCATGGACATACAAAAGATCCCTGCATGATATTACTCCCTTTGATGAGTTCAAGGTTCGGTGGGGAGCCACCGAAACCATGACCTGATCAAAGAAGGAGGTCATTTTTAATAATAACTGTGACGGCTTCGAATTGCTTGTTTCTAACAGCAGTGTTCCGTTCCTTAACTTCCTTATGGAAGAGACAGGTCCTGCTGCGCATCCAGTTATAGCCTTTTGGATTACAAAGGGCGATACCTTTGAAAGATCTTTGCCAGCTTCTGCGCAAGACACAATTAAGAACTTAGGTGACGCTATATCCATTTTTTTTTCTCATCGTAATTACTTCCCTAGGCATTTTCGGAGAAACCTCACGACGCCTCTTTACATTCAACTGGTTGGACATTTGTTGGTTTTCCATAATTTGTTTTTAAGCTAACCATTGTGTCAGGCGTTACGGGTGAGACTATGAGAACGGGTACACCCATGGATCACTTTCGATCATTTCCAACCCCCGGAATTCTGGGGCCCATAGTTTCCTCCTTAGCACGACTGGATGGGCATCAGTCGAGAACTCGTAATACTGTGCACAGGCTCCGACACCCATGCACCTCGGACACTCCCTGACCAAGGACCTAAGTGGCTAGCGGACCAGCAACCGCGCATACGTCTTCGGCAGAGCAAGCTCACAGCAGCGTCCCAGACCAGAGTTTGTCACGCTCTGGACTTTTCAGCACTCCCAACGCGCAACGGTTCTGACCAGTCAAAATTCCCTAAGAGAAGATGTAAGTGTTGAAATGTGTATAGATTGTGTTGGTGTGTGTATGTGTGTGTGTATGCTTTGTGAGTGGTGTAGTGTTAGGCTAGGGTACCGCGAGGGACGCCAAATCCCTCGTAGGTGCGGCTAGTCCGCACCCCCCTGCGGGATCTAATCAACTATCAAAAGTGCACTGTACGTAGCATCTATAATAGAGCCTATTTTTTTTTTATTCACCAGTGGATGTTTCTCTTACTGAACATATTCAGTACATGGAATAGCTTCACAAAAAAAAAAAAAAAAATACTGAACCAAATAAGAGAATTTTCAGATCAATTAGCAGACATAATTTTTTTGAATGAATACACATTTCTATATTTTGATCCAGTTGGTCCAATAAACCAGAATCCACTGTAACTTTAGGGGTAAGGATGCTCATTCTCTAAACAGATTCTGAGTAAGCTGAAGACATTGGTCACTATGCCCTATAGCAGGGATGATAAACTAGCTGGATGCGGCCTGCGACCTGGTTTTATGCGGCCCCAGGAGAATATCATAACATTAGATTATTGATAAATGTAAAATATAATAGTATAAATTGGTATGAGATATAGGTTGAACACGGCTCTTATTCCTATTGAGAGCTTTGTGACTTCCTAAGTGATCCATTTTTTAAAATAAGGTCAGAAACTGGTGCTGCATTTTGGAGTCAAGAGCTTTCAATGTTTGGAAGCACACACCCTTGTGAGTGCATCTTTTCAACAATGAAATTTATAAAATCAACTCACAGTAACAGACTTACAAACAACCATCTTTGAGTTCTGCTAAAGGTTGCCACCACTTAAATTCAGATCAAATTTTATTAACTGTTGAAGTTGAAATTAGAGTTGTTTTCCAATATTATGTTCTAATTTAATATTATACTTATTTTGATCCTTTGTGCATTGAGCTTGATATTACATATATATGAAAATATTTTGCGTAACGTTTATGTATTCATATTAAATCATATACGACATCAAATAAAATGGCCCACAAATTTCAAAAAACAGAATACAAAACTAAAAACAATTTACAATACAAAATACAACATGACACCAACAACAAAGTTAAACTACAAGCACCAGGCGGATTCAAATTAAACTGCAATAAATAATGGTTTATGCAACAAGTTCTACATTAGGCAAATAGTGGTTTATGCAACAAGTTCTACATTAGGCAAATAGTGGTTTATGCAACAAGTTCTACATTAGGCAAACAAGTGGCAGCTTCAAACAAAGAATCAAGAAACACAAATAGAACACCTACTCAGCATTTTACATTCACATATAAGAAACAGGACACAGATCCACAGACATTTACCACAACCTAGAAATCTTACACATCCACAAAAAAGGACCACATCTCAACACAGAAGAACAATATGAAATTTACAGACACACAAAGTACAAACATATTACACAAACAAAACCAATACAAATCACACATACTCTTTGATACTATCGAAAGCCTGCCTTTAAAACGTAATCGCTTAACCCAACATCTCCAAGCAGATCGCCACATAGCGATCAAAATTGTTCTGTCTCAGTGAGTTTTTTACAAATTTACAAAATTTAAAGTTCGAATAGTCATAAACTAATGTTAATGTGATTAATTAAGATTCACCGAACATAATGGACTACAAAATTCAAGAATTATTTTGACACAGGCAATATGTTACAGTCAAAGAGATACAATAGTCAAACATATTTTAAAATCATATTAGATGTTAGCTGGATATTAATTATCTTCTGTAATTAGTTTTGTCATTAATAATATCCAAGTTTTGATAGTAGTTATTTAGTATTTCATGTTTGTAATGTATTATTGCTTGTCTATTTTATTTGTATTTTTTTATAAATACAATATGGATTATATTCATACAATATTGTATTTTGTTTCATTGTACTCCTAGCTGTGTCTTAATGTGCCCTGTATAATTGGAACAATGAGACGATGGTAACAATTATTAACACAAAAGCCCCTTCATAGCAGCTGTAGTAGAGAATATATTCTGTCCTATAGCTAATGTTTCCCTTACTGTAACTGCAGTATGTACCATACAATACTGGACATATTTAAGCCATTACTCATCTAATTACACGCGTCCGATGGACACAAGTGGGTACAAATTAATTCCTCATGTCAATGGAGTTGTATTTTGCTACAAATATTATCACTTACAAAGCAGTAAATATTATATTTTTTTACAGGTATAATTTGTTTATACATTATTTTGTACTTTAGTTAGTTTATTACCTTTGTTAATTGATTATTATGTATAATCATAAATAGTAAAGACAAATTATAAGTTACTAAGCGTATTTCTAAACTAAGGGCCGTTTGTTTATATTCCCTCAAAGTTCGTGTGCACGCCACAACGAGCGCTTGTGTCGCGTCCCTGCATGCCTTGCCAACAACTACACTCAGTTACAGCTGTGTAGCTAAACTGTGCGTTGTGTTCTGTGCTTGCAAAATGTTCAAGGTTATCGAATCGCCCGCCCCTTGCGAAGTTCGTTCGGTTATACGGTTTTAGTCGGCAAGAAACATGTCTGCTGCAGAAATTCACCGACAGATTTCTGAAGTTTACGGTGCTAATGCCATGTGTGAAGGAAAAGTGGGTTCGAGACTTCAAAGATGGACGCGACAATGTCCATGACAAAACGCGATCTGGTCGTTCATCTCTAATGTCAGACGATTTGCTGGCTTCAGTTGAAGCGAAAATTCGTGACAACGGACGCTTCATGATCACTACTCTCTCACACGAATTTCCGGAAGTTTCGAGGTCTGTGATTTACAAAATTGTTCATAAAAAATTAAACTTTAAGAAACTGCGCTCGCGTTGGGTCCCTAAACTCCTGATGGAGGAGGACAAACACAAAAGACTCGAGAGCTCCTTGAATTTTCTGACACGTTATGACGAAAATGGTGACGACATGCTGATTCGGATCGTAACTGGAGACGAAACGTGGGTTTCACATTTCACTCCCGAATCGAAACAACAAAGAATGGAATGTAGACACACGCAATCTCCCGTAAAGATCAAAGCCAAACAGACTTTGTCATAGCGCAAGATCAGGGCGTCCGTGTTTTGGGATAGGCATGGTGTTTTGCTGGTCGACTTTATGGAACGAGGAACGACAATAAATGCAGAAGCCTACTGCCAAACTCTGAGGAAGCTGCGCAGAGCGATTCAAAACAAGAGACGTGGCATGCTCACAAAAGGAATTTTGTTTCTGCACGATAATGCAAGGCCTCACACTGTCGCTAAGACCTAAGCTGCATTGGAATCTTTTGGCTGGGAAGTTTTGAACCACCCACCCTACAGCCCTGACCTTGCGCCGAGTGACTTTCATCTCTTCCGTCATCTGAAACTTCACTTGGGCGGCAGCCGTTATGGCGATGACGACGAATTGAAAACGGCCGTGAATTCTTGGTAATCACAGCAGGCGGCAAGTTTTTATGAAGAAGGTTTCCAAAATTTAGTTGTGTGATATGATAAGTGTTTACAAAAACTTGGAAACTATGTAGAAAAATAGATAAAAGTATGTAGATTCCAAAAATAAAATTAGTTTTTGCAAATTTCTTTTTGTTTTTATTTTATTTTCAAACGGCCCTTACTTTAAGAATACCCCTCGTACTTACGGTTTGAACTTTCCTTTAGATTCTTGGGTTCCACAATTATTGTTCATTTCGTGAGTACACAAGAATACACTAATTATAAACAATATTTACACTAAACACTACTATTTCAGTGTGACAGTGATTGACACTGCTGAAGTTTCTATTACATGTCTCACAGAAGGTCATAATAAATATCTTTATTCATGCTGTTGTAGATATCTAGTCTTGTGAGTGACGTGCAGAAAAATAAACTTTCTTCAAGCAAACTAATCAATAAAACAATAACAACATTCATTGTTAAAAACTATGTAGAAGAACGTCTTTATAACTGCTACTAATAAATTGTCGAGACTAGGTGACCTAATCTGAAAACCGCAATTGGTTAGTACATTAGAAAGCTACAACACAGAAGGGAAAAAGAAAGCTGAATAGGCAGTGTTTAGACCCTTCATCCTGTGTAATTTTTTGTACAAATGAATTTTTTGTTTTTTAAATCTTGACCTAATTAACATTAACATTAACACCAGGAATAACGTTGTCTAGTTTTGTTTATTCGTACTACTCGACTAGTGTTGCTACTTTTGGAAGATTTAATGTAGACTATTAAACAACACACTTCACACTACTTACAGATGTAATTACGGTGGCTTTTGTTTGATAGATAAATGCCGACGACAATATAAACATGATGTTCATTTTAGGAGCTTTACATCGGGAGTTACGGCCTGACACATATTTCAGAACAATTTTAGTGAAATTGAGTTGATTATTATTATAACTAAATATTAAATTGTAAAATAGTTCTTACAAAAACTGTCTTGGTTAAAGTTAAGTACAAACAAAGACAAACTTAGATAAGCTCATCCTTACTAAGTACATTATTACATAAATTCCTTAAAATGTAAATTACCAAGTTTCAAAACTTTTACTTGTTATGAATCTTGTGTAGTATTTATCAGACCTGAAATATTATTTATCAGACAGAGAATATGTTTACACTTCCATTCTATAAACAAAATATTTATACACTCACAATAGACACGTTTACACGCCGAAACACTTTTCTCGCCAGTCAGCTTATTATCTGGGTAACCGGAACATGAAATTGTGGTTCTGTTGGTTATTGTTTACACACAAAACACAAGAAATATTAAGATAGAGTTGCACTAACACGTGTTATTAAATATTATGATGAGAAACGTATTCTCGTACTTAGATATGATTGGGTAACAAAAAATAAGTACTCATTTTTTAAAAATAAGCTTAAAATATTTTGGCAATACTCTGGGAAAATGCCAATATTCAGGCCGACAGCGAAAGTATTAAAAGTCTGGTTCAGCAATACTGAGTAGTCTAATAAACTGAAATCCACTGTATACATGCACATAAACAAACATACACACAAGAACGTGCATACACACACACACACACACACACACACACACACACATTTATATTTATACTGTTCATTACATTTAAATTTATAAACATCTAACGGACATTATTTAATTTTACTGATATTTTAGATAATGAAGCTTCAAATACAATAAATAAATAATGACAAGCTAATTACCCTTTTATATGGCTTTTCAAGTAGCTAATACCTAAGAGTCACAGTGAAATACTAAATGTGAGCCAACTAGAAATAAATTATGTAATTCACTCACTTACAAAATTATTCTCAATTTTATAGTAAAAACTGAAAGATAAACAAATGAAGAGTTTTTCACTCCAAACAAACACCTTTATATACAAGCATAGTGTCTTTTATTGCTGCCCAAAATAAAAATAATGAAATTATCTTGGTGATGCCATTAAACATTTATATTCAAAAATACAAACAAAAAGTTGTATCACGGAATTAGAAAAATTACATTTATAAGTAAAACCTATGTATCAGTAATTATATAGGGATATGAAAACCCCCATAAGCTAGGTTCAAATATGCCTTCGAATACAACTATAAAAAGCTACTAGCAATATTAATGCTTAGTTTACAACAAACTAGAAACTTACCTGGATTGTTTTATTGTTCAAGTTAGGTAAAGTAAAATAAACAATGTATGCAAATTTTTTATATTTTAAAGATTCACATTTTGTATTATTTCATTATCAGAATTAATTTTAAAAGATTTACATTTTGTATTATTTAATTATCAGATTTAATTTTAAAAGATTTATATTTTGTATTATTTAATTATCAGATTTAATTTAAAAAGATTCACATTGTATATTATTTAATTATCAGTATTAATTAACACTTTAGCTGTCAATTGGCCCGATGGCATAGTAGGCTGAACCGAATACCAAATATTTTGGCAATTCTTCAGGAAAATGCTGACACTGGCCGGCAGCTGAAGTGTTAATTTGTTTTTTAAATATACAAGTATTAAATTAATATAAAAAATTAACTTTCAATTTGCTTCTACAGCAGTTTTTCTGCGCAGAATAACAAAACCTTCCATTACAGGAGTTAGAGGAATATAATCATCAGTTGCAAGCTCAGCTCTCTCACCAACAGCAAGTAAGACTGGTGTTGTGTGTGTGTGTACTCCTGCAATAGTCTTCGGTGTTCCAGCTTTTCCAATAACATCAACAGCCTGTTAACATAAAAACAATCTTATGTATTCAAAAGTTTCACATTATTAACTTTTCAAGGAAGAATTTTGACAAAGTATCAAATAAGAGGAAATTTTATTAACAGCGGTATCATATATAGTGTCACTATTTAAATGCGTAGGAAGGGCAAGGTAGATAAATGCAAGTGGGAACCGGCCCTGTGAGAACAGAGGTGGTGCAGTGTTGTACACTGTACTATTCACTACCTCGAACATTGTACGTATGTTAACAAGAGACTTGTCACAGCGGATACCCCCAACCCACAAATCAACTCAAGTGCTTCTGCACATCTCAAGTCACCAGTCAAGCTAAACCTGACGACCTGATCATGAATCCATAATGTTACATTTTATATAAATGGACGCTGAAATTTTTATCCCTTGAAATTTTTTCAAAACTTCAGTAATCACTCATTATTTGCGGGAGTTACGTTCCCCAAACTTATCATGAATACTGAAACCCACTTTATATGGAAAAGGGAGAGTTACGTTCCACATCAAGAATGTTAACATTAATTACAGCTATACTGCACGCAACAGTGATGTGACTAACAGTGATTTTACACGAACCGGTCAAACTGTGATTGCTACTTTGAAATAACTACAATTTTTATCCGTAATTGTGATTTTTAACTATGATTGTCAGTTACTATTAGTTATTGAGGTTAGGTAATGATATGTGAGTCGACCATGTCAATATGATTGTTTTATATTAATTGATAGTTTTATGCGCGCATGTGAAACATTCAATAATAATGATAGGTAAAACAAAACACTTGTAGACAAGGGAATTAAACATTCACTACAAGAAGATTCACTGTTTTTTCTTTTGTTCGCTGTAGACACTTCAATTTCAGGCACCAACTGTATTTATAAATACTATATAATATATACTAAAAATAACATCTACAAATAATCAACTTGAATGAAACAAATTATTTACAAATGAATAACGAACTACTGCAAACAAATCTGTTTCAGAACTTTCTTTAACAATCACACTCACAGTAAAAACCGGTTCTAATTTCTAGCTCATTTCATTTGTCAAATCAATAAATGACAGACATCCAGTACCAATCCCATCCCACCCACATACACAAAGGGTAGTTTAAGATCAACAACCTTAGTTTGTCTACCTGGGTGTGACAATTGCGAACAGTTTGGATTTCTGCATCACGAGTAGTTGCAATTTGGCACTCCACCAATTAGATAATAACCTGCTACTTCAGCTGGCTACGTAACAGTTGGAACTGTGATTTTCAAATATCAGTGACTAAATCACAGGTTTACAAATCACTTCCCATCATTGTAATACGGTATGGTATATTTACGAGCTACGTAATTACATACATATTTTTTATTGTTTACTTACGTTTTCCTTCAGTCCGAAAATACGAAGATTCTATTAATATGGACGCTCACACACATACACTCATATTTTTCATTGGCAATCACTATCCCATAAATTTTTAAACACCTAATTTTAGGCAAATAATCTTTTAAACACAGTTAATTTGATTTTAAAAAACTTGTTTTTTTACTTTGTGCATGATTTTTTTCTAATTCTTTATAGGGAGAATTTTGTTTATATAACACACTGTTGTCGATGCGTTTTTATATGCTATGCTTTCACCACATTTTAATTTATCTAAAATAAAATTGTGGTTTATTCCTTCCTTAATCAACGTCATAACGTTTGTTTGACTTTTCTTATCCTTATCAGAGTTTGATGATATTATGATTTGAATAAAATTAAAAGGGCAAAGATAAAACAAAACAAATTCGCTAAAAAAAATTCCACAAGTAGAAGCAGCGTTTCTAAAACTAGCAAACATGACATGCTAATGCGATACCTGATGGTAAAATTTGAGTTAGTTACTGCCGCCTGATACAATGTTTGGATAACAAAAACTACTAAATTAGCAGTAAGTATACAGAAGTGATTTTTCCAATACAGAAGTATACAGAAATTACATTTTTTTGGTAATTAATTTGTCTGTCTCATACAAAGGGAAAAATATTTTAAAATCATATTAGAGGTTGATTGCGCTCTGTGACGATTGTAGATCGACTGTCGATGAACTTTCTGGAATATTTCTACAAATCTACATATCATTTTACAGAAAGCCATCACAGAAACCCTTGAATATTGGAAGCTGTCTGCGAGGTAGGTCCCAAAACAGTTGACAGACATACACACGTTAAATCGAGTGGAGGCTGAGAGTAAAGCCGGGTAAGGGAAGAGTTTTGAGGCACTGCAAACTACATGGAGATGAAACTTGGGTTGTAAACTACATGCCTCATTTGGTTTTCCCTTCCAAATGAGATAACGGATGATGTCATGTATTTTTCACTCAGCAGGAGATAGGATAACCATGTTTCACAAAATGTATTATCGTGTCGACAGTTCTCAACTTACTGATGTCAAACATGTCACATTAAGGAGGGGAATGACAGGCTACACGGAAGTATAGCCGCCATGTTGGAAATAAAATCCCTCCACCTGTAAGCGCTGATATTTATTACTCACTAACTTTATCCCATTAACTGTGATATGATCATCCTGATCTCGATATAAGTAGATTTAATACCATCACTCTGGTACATTGGTAAAATGATTTGCTTAAGTTTACAAAGCAATATACGAGGGGAATCCAAAAAATAAGTTTCCCACGTGTGTCTCACCAAGCGTGAGTGACGGAGCATCTTTCCGAGAGCGGAGACTTTGAGTTTGAGTGTAGTGGTACCGATTCCCGCCGCGCGCTTGACTGTTCGCCGTTTGACCTTGAGTTACGGGCCATTCGACTTGGAGACTCCACTGCAATCTGCCGCCAGTTGTGAAGTGCAGAGTGTTATTCGGTTTTTGACTTCACTTTCCAAGTCATCATTGTTAGCAAAGCGTCGACCGCCGAGGTGATTCTTGATCTCAGAAAACAAGTGAAAATCATTAGGAGCAAGGTCTGGGGAGTACGGAGGGTGATCAAAGATATCCCACTTAAATTTTTAGAGAAGCTCCCTTGTTGCACGAGCAACATTTGGGCGGGCGTTGTCGTGAAGAAAAAACCACCTCCAGTGACAAAAGCCCACTTTGTTTGTTCCAGATTTTCCGACGAAGTCTTAGGAGAACGTCACAGTACCGTTCCGCATTTATTGTTTCACCCCGAGGTAGGTAATCGATCAATAAAACTCCATGGCAGTCCCAAAACACTGTAGCCATCACTTTCCCTGTCGACTGAATCACTTTGGCTTTCTGTCGTTTTGTTTCGGGTGTTAAATGGTGAATCCATGTTTCATCACCAGTGACTATTCTTGAAAACAGATCATTACCTTCGTCCGTAAAAGATTGCAAGAAAGATTGTGCAGCTGGCACACATTGTTGCTTATGGCCGTCAGACAGTAAACGAGGAACCCACCTTGCACACACTTTCGACAGCTGAAGCTCTTCAGTGATGATGTTGTGAAGAGATGCGCGGCAAATTTTAATGTTTGTTGGAAGCTGATCCATAATTTCGTCAAGTGTCAATCGCCGGTCAGCATCAATAACGTCGCGCACCGCAGAAATGACGCCATCTTGGTGAGCGGTAGCTGGGCGTCCATCTTGCTGTTCATCATGAACATTTTCTCTTCCTTCCAAAAATAATTTTTGCCAACGTCAAACCATTTGTACAGTCATTACATGCTCACCATACACCTCGCATAACTGACGAATTTCAACGACAGATTCACTTTTTGCAGTCAAAAAACGAATAACACTCACAACTGGCGGCAGATCGCAGTGGCGTCTCCATGTCGAATGGCCCGTGACTCAAGGTCAAACGACGTACAGTCAAGCGCGCTGCGGGAATCGGTATCATTACACCCAAACTAAAAGTCCTCGCTCTCGGAAAGATGCTCCGTCACTCACGCTTGGTGACACACACGTGGGAAACTTATTTTTTGGATTCCCCTCATATAAAGCAGCCTTTCGGCCTTGTTAATAAATGTTTTCAGTGACTTGATGGTTGGTGTGGATATGCACATTGAACATGCATGTTGTTTTGATCTAATTCAGTTCCGGACATCTCCGCATTCGAGTTGTCTGGTCTTGTCTCATCGGTGCTCTCAGAGTCCTGCTGATGTTGATGATGAACGATTCCATGGCATCTATTGCTGAATCCCTGGCGGCGTACTCCTTCTCTGCGTTCTGTACATGGTCAAATTTCAGCTTTCATTAGTTTTTGCCCATTTTACAAAGAGCTTTTGAATATGTGGAGTTAGAATGTTGTATTATGTATAGCAACATAATTTTTCACGTCTGCCTCAATCATTTCAGTCAAAATTGAGATCTGGATGATACGGGGGTTGGTGTAAAACAGTATGCCCCTTTTCCCTTAACAATTCATCTAACCCATACTGTACAACTCGTCTTCTCCACGATGATTTTGTACAGCTGTGGCTTTAGCATGGAGTCTTCATAAGGTATATCTTTTCCTGGTTACAATTTGATCATCTCATCTTTCCTGCTTTTTGATGTGGGAGCTTTTTTTTTGCTTGGAATAAGGTGGTTATTGGACCCAGTTAATATAATTATATAACTGCATAATTATAACTAATATAATATAATATAATATAGCATTCATGTTATCATGGTAATCTCCTAATTTTATACCACCCTTTCATATTGCAAGAGCATTTGGGACAAAGCCTTTTTCTCCACCAGCCTGTACAGTAATCAGCCGTTTCCCTTTTGATATTAGAGTGTGCATACCGTTTGAAGTTCCATCAGACCAAACTTTGTTTGCAAAATGACAAGTGCAAACATATGACTCATCCAAATAAAGTACTGGACGATTATCATACCTGTACCTTTTAATTGCTTGGAAATATGAAATTAATTTTTCTCTAATTTCAGATTTTTCAATCAATATTCTCCTAAATTTTGTAATCCATTACATTTGATGTAACTAAAATATCACTTTGACATTAGTTTTTGACTATATGAACTTTAAATTTTGTAAATTTGTACAAACTTACTGAGACAGAACGTTTCTGATCGCTCCATGGCGATCTTTATCAGTGTCTTCTGCTTGGAGTTGATAGGTTAAGCAGTGATGGTTTTAAAGGCAGGTTTTCGATAGTATTAAAGAGTATATATGATTTGTATTGGATTTGTTCATTTAATATGTTGGTATTTTGCTTTTGTGTGTCTGTAAATTTCATATTGTTCTAGTGTGTTGAAATGTAGTCCTTTTTTGTTGATGTGTAAGATTTCTAGGTTATGGTAAATGTATGTGTATTTGTGTCATGCTTCTTTTATATGATTGTAAAATGCCAAGTTGGTGTTCTGTTTGTGTTCCTTGACTCTTTGTTTGAAGCTGCTACCTGCTTGCCCAATGTAGAATTTGTTGCAGTTTAATTTGTATATGCCTGGTGCTTGTAGTTTATCTTTGTTGTTGGTGTCATGTTGTATTTTGTATTGTAAATTGTTATTAGTTTTGTATGCTATTTTGTATGATGTTTTTTTGAAATTTGTGGGATATTTTATTTGATGTTCTGTTAATGTACGGTATTGTGATGTATTTTTTTTCCTCTCTGTATTGTTAATTTTAGTGTTTTTTTTTTTGTTGTATATTGTGCTATAGTTTGTCTACTATTGTGGTGTTGCATCCATCTGTGTGTTCTAAATATTCAATGGTGTCTAGTTCTTTGTTTATGTTTTCTGTAGTCATTGGAACTTCTTTAAGTCAATGGAGCATGGATCGGAAGGCATTGTGTTTGTGTTGGATAGGGTGGTTTGAGGTGTTGTGGATAAGTGTGTTTGTTGTTGTGGGTTTCCTGTATATGTTGAAGCTGTGTTTTTGTGTGTGGCTTTTTGTTATGGTGAGGCCAAGGAAGTTTAGGGATCAGTTGGTTTCAATCTCTGAGGTGAAGTGGAGTTTTGAGTGTATTTTAGCAAAATACATGGAGCAACATACCCAATTAATGCAGAACAGCTTACCAAAAACCCACATCACCAAAATTTTAAACATCTTCCAAACCATCACCAAACCCAACTATTTCACCCACAACTCAAATTTCTATTCACAACCAGATAGCCTACCCATAGGATCCTATCAGTAGTGTCCTAAGCAAAATTTCCTTAAAACACATAGAAGACATCAAAGATACTCGTAAACAATACATATATACACACAAAATCATTTACTGGCACAGATACGTCGATGTTATCATAACACTATACAGAGGCAACACCTGACAATGCGAAAAACTCTTCACATATACTAATAAAATACACCAAAAACTCCAGTTAACCTCAGAGATTAAAATCAACCGATCCCTAAACCTCCTCCACCTCACCATAACAAAAAGCCATACACAAAAACACAGCTTCAACATTGTCGTTGCTAGCCTTTGTGAGCGTCAACTTACCTTGACTGTGAACAAGTCCCATGTTGAATGTGATAGCATAGAACCTAATATATAGTTGAAAGTGTTTATTTAGTTACTGTAGATTTGTTAGTTTTTAGAAGTGATTCATTTTACAGTTTTGGAGCTAGGTTATTATATCCAGACATGTCAGATATCAAATCAAAAGTAGGATTGAAGGTAAAGTCCGAAATAGTCAGAGCAGGGAAATTTTAAGTAATGTTTATAAATTTATGAAAGAAGAAAATGAATGAGACCCCGAATATTTCACTGAAGAAGGCGCATGATACGACTGCTGTAGCAACAGATGTATCCATAGATAACCATTAGATACATCTAACTGATATTTGCAAAACAATCATCCCATTATTCCACCATCTATGTTAGTCATAATGGGATTGTCAACTCTGTGAGTCTGCGTCGATGTTTTTGAAAATGACCTGCGAGCGGCTCCACCCCTCAGCAGCCCTCTGTGCCAGCTTAGAAAATTTTACTTATACACTAATTTTCCAGATACGCCTCGTATCCCTGAAATGAAAATTACATGAAGAAAAGTAACCAGAGAGCCTTGAACAAGGTTTTATAAAAGTTTGATGATAAATGTACAGATTTATGAAAAGTTGTAACATGTTTATTAAGTGAAGTATTAAGCCAGTAAAAAAGTGAATGAACAAGTTTAAATGCAGTTCAAATATTCATGTACAAGAAAAATTAAGCAAGTTTAAAAAATGACAAATGTCTCTAGAAGACCATAACCAGAAAAAATCACTTTAAAAATAAATAGATAAATTCAGCTGTGCAGGAAATCATGAAAACAATTTCTGAAGGTTTGGGCGTATTTATAAAGTCTTCCAAGTTTATAATGAAAGTGTTTAAGACATCCACATACCACACAACTCCACCATTGCCTCATTAGACATAAAAAAACCTTTACACTAATGTGCCAATAGAACAAACACTCCACATACTACAAAATATGCTCACAGCAAACAACACTCCACATAAATTCACACATGAGATTATCACACTCACCAAACTCATCACATCACAAAACTACTTCACATACCAACACAAATACTACACACAGAAAGATGGCCTCCCAATGGGTTCCCCTATCTCAGGCATCCTAGCAGAAATATTCCTACACCGCATCTAACAACAATACATTCTACAGAACAATAATCACACACATAAAATAATTTATCACTATAGATATGTAGATGACATTTTAATTATTATACAACCGCAAATCAAACAACTACACAATTACATTAATACCATACACTAAAACCTCACATTTACCCTTAAATTAGAAAAAAACAATAAAATAAACTTTCTAGACCTTACCATCACCAAACACAACAACAGACATACTTTCAAAATATACAGAAAACCAACAGCTACCGATATTGTCATACATAATACATCTAATCACACCACACAACACAAACACGCTGTATTCAATCATATGTTACACCTCCTAATCAATATACCAATGCTACAGAAAGACTACAACGAAGAACTTAATACCATAAAATACATCGCTCAACAAAACAGCTACCAACACACACTCATAGACAAGATATAGGCCTAATCAGGAAAATTAAACATGAACATCAAACTGCCACGCAGACAAACCACACAAAAAACAACAAATACATATCCCTCACCTATGCTTTAAGACAGCACAGACAGCACATACAACCTCTTCAAAAAGAAACTGACAAATACAAACTCTCTGGTATTTACAAATTAACTTGTAACGAATGTCCCAGCTATTACATCTGCAAACCGGCAGGTCTTTCAATACACGCTTTGAAGAACACATTACCCAAAAAAAACAAACAAACCCTAAATCCAGTTACGCAAAACACCCAACACACACATACGCACCAACATTCACACTAATTTAAATGTTCTACATACATTAAAACAAAGTAAAAAACTAAATAACCTTAGAAAAATATTAAATCTACAAACACTAAGCAAAAGATAAAGAAAACGTATTAAATGATCACACACACTTTGAAGCCAACAGCCTTTTCTATTATATGACACACAACTCAAACAATCCACCCCATTCCACAGTCATAAATCCATTCCCGTTAGAGCCTTTACACCTAACCGATGCCGCCAGTAGAGGGTTAGTTTCGTAAAAGGAACGAATGTTTTGAAACGCTTCAGCAAGTAAGCAATTACGTATTTACTTAGTTAAGTATTTTTTAAATTAGTTTAATCAGTGAACTCAAGATGATTACATCAATCAATGTCATAGTAAAACATATAAGAACATCAGTTACGAAAAACTTTATTGTGCTGAAAATAATCAAAACTTGTGAAGAAACTATATTAAAGGTGACAAAGAAGTTGTATACAATTACCATGGTACTATAATGATGGCAAATCCATTTACAAAATTTCATGTAGATTCTGAGCTCAAAGTTTATGTACTCTATTTTCTATTTTCAAAGAACCAATTAGAAGAGGTATAACTAAAACTACATGTACTATATGAGCCAAGCTCAATCTGTATCACATACAAATGGCCTGTGTTTTTTTTTATCTAGATGAAGTGAACAAATTTGCTTAAAATATGGTAACCTATAAATGAACAGCAAATAAATCGCCAGATAAATTGTAAAATGTCACATAATGATAGGGAAACCCCAATTTTATGTGTAGAATAATTGTATTTTGGCTGGAATGGCGTAAGATGTAAAAAATTGAGAAATGAAATTAATACAACCATATATACTAGTTTTAAACTAGTCAAAAGAAATAAACAATAACAGAGAACTTAATATCAACAATTGGGAAACAACTACAAGATATCATTGATACTATAGTTTAGACGATGAGAATCATTAAGCAGGTCTAGTAGTTTCTGATTGTGACGAATCGGCCCTTTTCGGGGCCAGCTTAACGACGCCTCTATCAGGCATAAATCGCGTAGTTTTAATATTATATTTTGGAACGCAGGCGGACTGAGTGTCACAAAATTCAGCGAGCTGAAGACTATTTTGCATGAATATCAGATTGACTTTTTTATAGTGGCTGAAGCAGGAGCCGCCACCGACACAACTCAATTTTACTAGGTTGACAACTACACGATTCATACATTGCAAAGAAGCAGACAAGTGGCATCGGGAATGATTGTTGGGATTATGAAAGACCTACCATCTAAGTTCAAAATCATACATGAAATGGACGAAGACGACAAAATGGAAGCAATACAAGTTAATTGCTGGATTGACAACAATCATTTTCGAGTTGTAGGAGGCTACAACCCACCGAACAACGTTTTTAATGACGATAGACTGGATCATACGATCGACAACAATACAATTATTATTGGCGATTTCAACGCACCTTCTGTCAGATGGGGGTGCTCGGGAACAACAACGGTGGGAAGAGCCATGGATGATTTCATCGACAGCATGCCGCTCACTCTCCTGACGACCGATCATACCTTTCTTTCCTCTACTGGCCACCTTGGCAAACTGGACCTGATCTTGCCGCATGCAAGTATCGCCGACCGCTGCCAACACCAACTGCTGGAGGACCCCTCCGGGTGTGGACACAAAATTATTCTACTAAAAACAACGGTAGACCAAAAGAAAACGTCCAGCCCAGGAAAAGTTTAACGAGGTGGAACTTCAAAAAGGCAAATTGGACTGCAGTAGATGTGACCCCACTTTGGCACAACTACCCCTAACTGGCCCTGTACGTCACCTAGGACTATAGGGGTGGTTTTGGATGATGGAGGGGGTCGATGCGGCCTTGATCGTAGCCTTGGGGGTGGGTTCGACCACGTTTAGAGGGGTGGGGGTAGTTTTTCAAAAAAAATAAATTCTACCCCACTGACCTAAGCTAGCCAAATTTCGTCTAACCTAACCTACCCCTAGATGCGGGGTGATCTCAGCTACGTTCAGGACCATCTCCGGGGGATGCTCCGGGGCTGGATTCAAGGTGGGGGGGGGTAGTTTTTGAAAAAATTTTGGAAAAACGTGTCTTGACTGATAGGGTGTGTATAGAGTCCAGAATGGACCGCTGTGGGGGTGGTTTCACCTAGGGGTAGTTTTTAAATAATATATGAAATTGCCAAAAATCGATTGGATGGATCAAATGACCGTACGGGATATGTCTAGAGTCCGGTATGGACTGCTGCGGGAGTGGTTTCACCTAGGGGTAGTTTTTAAATAAAATATGAAATTGCCAAAAATCGATCGGTTGGATCAAATGACTGTATGTGGTATGTATAAAGTCCATTATGGACCATTGCAGGGGCGGGTTCACCTGAGGGCCGTTTTCAGATCACCAAAAATTGGTTGGCCCCCGAAGTAGTTGTCCTAGGTAAAATCCACCCGGGAACCAGGCATTAGTTAAAGCCGCCAAGGAGCAGGTAGAGCCAATATGGAGCACGGTCTCGGTTAAAGCCAATCCGAAGCCTTGCCCTAGGAACCCGGCCTTAGGTAAAGTCACCCGGGAGTCGTGCCTGAGGTAAGGCCACCCAGCAGCCTGGCCTTAGGTAAAGCTAACATGGAGCAAAGCCTCGGGTAAAAGCAATCCCAAAGCCTTGCCCTAGGTAAAGTAACCCCTGGAACCAGGCCTTAGGTAAAGCTACCACGGAGTCGGGGCCTAGGTAAAGCCCCTTGGAGTCAGCCCTAGGTCCAGGATGGATGCTATATCAATTACAGCCTCTCGACCAAGACAATTACCTCCACCAAGTCTTGGGTAAAGCCAACCTGGAGTCGGGTCTAAGTCACACCAGGAGTCGTCCAACGGGTAAAGCCCCCCAGGAGCTAGACCTTAGGTACAGCCCCCATAGAGTATGGGCTTAGGTTAAAACCACCCCGAAGCCTGGCCCTAGCTAGAGCCACCCTGGAGAAAGGCCTGAGGCAAAATCACACTAGAGTCAGGCTCTAATTTAATATATCTGATGACGTATCTCTTATCGAGGCCCGAGCGACTCTAGGCAAGTAGTAGGCTCACCTATAACTAGAGTGTTCTACCCCTAAATAATTTGACTGATGTGAAGCAAGGGGTTATGACTGCCAAACTCAAAATTTGTCTATGCTACAAAATAATAAACAAAGCAACAAAGCCCTATCGTGTGAGGGAATACGTTTGGCCTACATAGCTGGTGACCGTGTGCTAGACATGTGCAGACTTGCAGCGATAACGCATTATCTTAAAACCGCAACGGCAGACGGCGACCGCTATAGCAAGCCTATAACCCGCACAGCTGTGTCGTTGTGAATCAAGGAGAGTGGTTCTGCATACCAAGGCATACATATATAATCAGAAATCAGTGTAAATAATCAAATAGCCTCAATGGATATATCCTATAGCTGTAAATGTATCTAGATATAAAGGTATATATGGAGAAACACTAATAATGAGGCCTATCACAAAACGTGAATAAATATATGATATAAAACGATCCTAAAACGATGCTAAGCCAACATGCATGCTATCATACATAGGCGTATATACCATGTTAAGCCAACATACGTGATAGCACACATAATGTGTTAAACAAATATGCGTGTAAACCTGCATACATACTATGCTAAGCCGACTTACATGAATCCCTAAATGTGCCTACTATAAGGCCTACTATGTCGGTAAACCACTGGCCAAAGCCTATACGATCTGAGCCTGACACACATTTACACCTCGTCTATCAGGTAGAACCTGGCAACCGTATAATATGGGAAGTACTATATGGTATAGCTAACAATGCATAACCTATCACGCCCATGACGGTTAACAAATATTACAATATAATTTTAAAAAAGTCACGCAACCTATATACATACAATGCTAATCAATATAGGCATATATACTATGTTAAACCAGCATGCAATATACTCTAAATAGCCATATATACGCTGTTAAACAAATACGCGTGTAAACCTACATAAATACTATGCTAAGCCAACATGCATGCTATCATACTATGTTAAGCCTAAATACATAATAGAATACATAATGTGTTAAACATATATGTGTGTAAACCTGCATAGATATTATGCTAAGAAGACATGGGCCTACAAAGTATAACACATTATATCCAGTGCATAGTTTAGCTAATGGTTATCACACACTATCCTACAAGCTGCCCACAAATTACCACATAATACCTGATACATAGCCTGGCTAATCATTAACACATAGTATGCCCTAACACATAATATCCGGTGCATAGCCTCGCTAATGGTTAGCACATAGTAGCCGATGCTGAGCCTGGCTATGGAATATCACATATTATCCGATGTGTAGCCTGACTAATGGTTAACACATCCAATGCATAGCTTGGCTAATGACCAACATAAAGTATCCGATGCATAGCTGGGCTAATGGTTAACTAATAGTTATTTTTAACTATGGGTTAACATATAGTATCCGATAAGTAGCTTGACTATAGCCCAACACATAATCTCCAGTGCATAGCCAGGCTAATGTTCATCATGTAGTACCCAATGCATAGCTTGAGTATGGTTTAACAAACAGTATCCAAAGCATAGCTTGACTATGATTATCACACAGTATCCGATGAGTAGGTTGATTACAAACTAACACATAATATCCGATGCATAGATTGACTACAAGTTAACACAAAATATCCGATGCCCGGGCTGACTAGGGTTTAACAAACAGTATCCGATGAGTAGATTGACTAAGGCTTATCTCATAGTATCCGTAGAGTAGGTTGATTACAAACTAACACATAATAATCATTGCATAGTCTGGCTAATGGTTATTAAATAGTACCTGTTTCATAGCTAGGCTAATGATTAACACATAGTACCCGATGCATAGCCTGACTAGGGCTAGCACATAGTATCCGAGGTATAGATTGACTAATGGTTAACACATGGTATCCAAAGCATAGCTAGGCTAGTGGATAACTAATGGTTAGTTTGACTATGGTTAACACACAGTATCCGATGCGTAGCTTAGCTAATGGATAACACACAGTACCTGTTGCATAGCTAGGCTAATGCGTATCACATAGTATCCGATGAATGGCTTGACTAAGGGTAACACACAGTATCCGATGCAGTTTTTTTTTTTTTTTTTTTTTTTTCCTGGCGAAAAACCATTTGTGGTTATCATCGCCAAACTAAATCTAACACGGAACAACGAATATTTTAAATAAAACCAAATAAATTTAAATACAACAAAAATTTCAAAACAAAAAACAACAACAATAAATAACAAAAAACAACAATAAATCTATAACAATATTAAATAACAAAATTACAACAAAAAACAATATAACAGTAAATAAATAATAACAATATGTAAAACAATAATAGGTAACAATTTATCAATAAATAAATCTCAATAACAATAACAAGAACACAAAATATATTAAATTAAAATAAATAAAAGAAACAGAGAATTATATGTATAAAAATATATATATATTTATGTATTAAATTTTAAAAAATATTTTCAAGTGGTGCAAGAAAGCGATGACTCGGTCAATGGCCGAGGCATTGTCCCTTAGCACCACCTTCAAACTCCCTTTTAAATTAAAAAGGTCACGAATATTGCTTACATTAACACAGTCTACTAAAATATGTTTTATTGTGAAGATATCACCGCAATATTGGCATATTGGTGGATCTTCACGCCTCATCAAATATCCATGAGTTGCAAAAGAGTGGCCAACGCGAAGGCGTGTAACCACCACTTCCTCCCTACGTTTTGAACGAATTGAAGACCTCCATGGACGGACGGTATCTTTAATTTCCCTCAGTTATTCTGAATCGCGGTATGCCACTCGTCATTCCAAGCAGCGAGCAATAAATGTTTCGCGAAACACACATAATCGGATGCCACAACTAGTTGAGTAATAGGCACCAAACTTGTAGCTTTCTTCGCCGCTTCATCCGCTTTTGTGTTTCCAAGTATTCCGCAATGTCCAGGAACCCAACAGAAAGTTACCCCCATACCCCTCAATTGAAGCCTGTGTACAGCACACAAAATGTCCCCAACTAAAGGGTTGTTAGAGAAAACATCCTGAAGAGCCTGAAGAGCACTTTTCCGGAATCCGAACACAAAAGATAATGCGAAGATCGAGATTGAATGACGGTCAAAGCTTTAAAAATAGCAAATAGTTCTGCCGTGAAAACACTGCAAGCTGAGGGCAATCCGTACGTGTAGGTACAACCAGATGCATAAAACGCACACCCAACGCCATTGTCCAGTTTAGATCCATCAGTGAAAATAATTTCACTGTGTTGGTGAGATTTATAAATGGATGAAAATTCCTGGTGGTAGACCACAACAGGAGTATCGTGTTTTATATAACTGGACAATGAAAAATCAAAGCGGGGCGTTTTTATTATCCATGGAGGTAGATAGCACATTTGTCGTTCATACATAGTTGGAAGTTGCAACTCAAGGTCATCCAATATTCTTATCGTTCGTATGCCAAATGGAGCGGTCCAACGTTGACGTGTATTGTACACTTGATTTAACGTATTATGAAAGACTATATCAAATGCCGGGTGGTTGGGTTTGCTTCGAAGAACAGAAACGTAAGATATTTGTAGCATCTGACGTCGTCTAGAAAGAGTAGGTTCCCCAGCTTCGACAAGAAGACTAGGGATTGGGCTAGCTCTAAATGCACCAGTAGCCAGTCTAAGTCCAGAGTGGTGGATGGTATCAAGAGTTTTCAGAACTGTAGGTCGTGCAGATAAGTAGACTTGACAACCATAATCTATGCGCGATCTAACGACTGCGCGGTAGAACCGAAGCATACTAGTTCTGTCTGCTCCCCAATTCGTATCACTAAGGACTCTTAACATATCCAATTTCTTGCTGCATCTCACCTTCAAATCACGAACATGTGGACTCCATGAGAGTCTTTTATCAAATAAAAGACCCAAAAATCGAACACTATCCGTGGTTTGAAGCTGAGCCCCGTCAAGATAAAGGATCGGCTCCTGGTGTTGCCTACGACGACTAAATGCTACACATTGGGACTTCGAAGCAGAGAATTTGAAACCTGTAGATTTTGACCATTCCTCTAATCTGTATATTGCTAACTGCAAAGATCTTTTCGCAGTTGCCATACTACGAGCAGGCACATATATACAAAAGTCATCCACAAAAAGGGAACAGTGTACCGGAGATCGTATATTGCTGGTGATACTATTTATTGCAATGGCAAATAGCGTGACACTCAGCACGCTGCCCTGCGGTACACCATTCTCCTGTGTATAGCTGTTTGAATACGCGCCTCCAAGTCGAACGCGGAAAGATCTATTCGAAAGAAAATTAGCGATGAATGCTAGCCTTGTATACCCCATGATTTCAGAGTGTTCAGAATTTCTCTTTTCCATGACATATCATATGCCTTTTCAAGGTCAAAGAAAACCGCAACGAGTGTTTGACGCAAGAGAAAGGCATCTTGAATAGCGGATTCTATCAAAACCAATTGGTCAACTGATGAGCGTCCTAGGCTGAAACCACATTGTTCGTTGCTAAGAAGGTTGTTGGTTTCTAGGTACCAGACAAGACGGCGGTTGACCATCTTCTCCAGTAGTTTGCACAAGACGCTTGTAAGTGATATAGGCCGGTAACTACTGGGGTTGGTTTTGTCCTTACCTGGCTTCAAAAGAGGAATTATAGTCGATTCTAACCATGCATCGGGGAAAGAGCGCTCCTCGAATACACGAATGTATACTCGAAGGAGGACAAGTTTAGCCGATGATGGTAAATGTTTTAGCATGGAGTACACAATAGAATCAGGACCTGGTGCAGAATCCTTCGTTGACGCAAGAGCTGACTCCAATTCCTCTATAGAGAAAGGAGTGTTTAAAGGAGAGTCCCCAGACGACCCAACAGTAAACGGTATTGCTTCTTCCTTCAGTTTATAAATCTGGAATAATCTATTATAGGCTGTAGTAGCAGATTAGTTAGAAAAAGATGTTCCAAGTACATTAGCAATGTCATCACTGTTTGTGATTAATCTCCCATCTGGTTGCTTCAGCGCAATGGCTGGCAACGAAATGGAAGTACCACAAACTGATCTTAGTTTCCTCCACACTGTGGAGGATGAAGTTGTTCATCTAATTGTGCTAATGTACTGTTCCCAAGAGCTCTTTCTACTCAGCCTAAATATCCTCCGTGCTTTCGCATGGAGTATTTTATATTCCTGTAGGTTGTCACTTGTTGGGTGTCGTTTAAATTTTCTAAGAGCTCTTCGTCGTAAACGGAGGATTTCTGTGCATTCATCGTTCCACCACTGCACAGGCGGTCGGCGTGGATGCGTAGAGGTTTTCGGAATGGTCTTTTCAGCGGCATTTAAAATTGCTTTCGTAATATTTTCTATATTTTCATCAATGGGTGTCAAATAATCCATGTCAAGTGATACAAGGTAATTAGAGTATGAGTCCCAGTTGGCTTTTCGCAAAATCCAACTGGGATTTCGAGCATAACAGGGTTGGGAGTCACATAAACTGATCTTAATAGGCACATGGTCGCTTCCATACAAATCATTGAGTACCGACCACGTGCATCTAGTAGCTAATTGAGGGCTGCAAATCGATAGGTCAACAGCTGTCCATCCACCAGTAGATGCTGCTAAATGGGTAGGCGAACCGTCATTTAGCAGACATAAGTCCAGTTCCGTTGTCACACTCTGAACAAGGTCACCTCGATAGTTCTTAGTCGGAGATCCCCAAGACGAATGGTGGGCATTAAAATCCCCTACCAATAAGAACGGAGTTGGTAACTGGCTTATTAAATTCACTAAATCACTGTGATGCAGGTTTTCTTGTGGTGGCAAGTAGACACAACACACAGTGATTTTATACGGGACAGCTGTTTGAACGGCTACTGCTTGTAAAGGAGTTATTAAGTTTAGAGAAACAGCATCGATACAGTCACGGGCTAGGATGGCTACGCCACCTCTAGCTCGATCTTCTGTAACGAAGTCCGATCTAAAAACTGAATACTCCCTTAAATGGAAATTATGCGATGCGTGGAGATGTGTCTCCTGTAGACATACAAACATTGGGTACACATCTCGCACGAGTACTTTAAGTTCTTCTATGTGACTCCTAACACCGTTGACGTTCCATTGTATCACTGACTTCCTAAGCAAAGACATTTATTAGCTTAGCAAAGGGTTTATTTGACACCCATTGGTGCTCTCTCCTTTCTTTCCTGGGACGTTTTTAGACGTCTCAGGCTTACATTTCTCAGATTCCATATCCACCCGTTCAGGGATGGAATCTGAGGAAGTTTTGGGTTTAGGAGGGGTAGTTTTTACATTCCCTCCTTTGTTAGCATTTTTCTTAATACCCGGTAACGACGGAGGCGATGTGGTCTGACGTAACACTGGTTTACGTGGTTTTGATTTTTCCAACGTCTTCTGCACAGAAGGTTTATTACCCGTTGATAATATCTTCTGCACAGAAACACAAGGCTCGCTTAGTGATTTATTTCGTGCTCCAATCCCCCCAGTGGAAGGGACAGGTACACGAGGCAAAACACTATCCGTTGCTGCAGGTTGTACCAAATTCAAAGACGGACCATTTGTGACTAAGCACAAAAGGCGAGACACTTGTTCGGTTAGAGCTTCGATCTTCTTGGACAGCTCAGCACAGTTGGTACAAGATGATTTTGAAGCGGTCAGGGTAGCGGCATAAGTCTTACTATCTGTCTTTTGCTGAGTGGATCGATAGAGTTTTTTGGCCTCTGGAAACGACAGCTTGTCTTTCGCCATGATGCCTAGGATAGCTTTCTCTTCCTTGAACGTGGGACAGTTGTAGGATCGCGCTGGGTGGTCACCACCACAGTTGGCGCATTTTGGAGAATTAACACAATCCATGGCCTTCAACGCTACATATACCGCATACGTTCTGCTTCGAACACGTAGAGCTGATATGCCCAAATCGCTGGCACTTGAAGCAGCGCCTAGGGTTAGCCACGTATGGTCTCACTGAGAGCCTTTGGTAACCTGCATGTAAGTATTCGGGTATTTCCGGTTTTCCAAATGTGACGATAAAAGAAGCTGTTGCTACTTTTTCTCCTTTGTCCATTTTCATGATAGGGACAACGTCCGTAACTTACTGAGAAGACAGTTCGGACTTAATTTCATCAACCGGAAAGTACATTAAATCCCTACATGTGATGACTCCCTTTGAGTAATTCAAGGATCTGTGGGGAGCCACAGATACCATGACCTGGTCAAAGAAGGAGGTAATTTTTGATAGAGAACGAGTTTGTCTGTCGGTGGAAGTCGCAACTAACAGTGTTCCGTTTCTTAGTTTCTTAATAGAGACTACTGGGCCTCCAGCACAAGCAGTAATAGCTTTGTTAATAAGGAAGGGAGAAACTTTGGAAAGATCTTTCCCTTCTTCGGCACTAGAAACAACTAAATACTTTGCTGATGGCAATGTCTGCGACGTTGCCACCATCAACTTTTTACTCAAATCCTTTTGAATATGATCGTCAGGAGAATCCTGGCGTGTCCTCTTCAGCCTAGTCATATTTGACGTGGTTTTGGAATCCATAAATATTTTTTGCCAGCCATCGTGTCAAGCGTTATGGGCGAGACTATAGGAACGGGTACACCCTTGGATCACAATAAGATCATTTCCAATCCTTAGAACTCTGAGGCCTATAGCTTTTCTCCTTAGCTCGACTGGATGGGCATCAGTCGAGAACTCGTAATACTGTGCACAGGCTCCGACACCCATGCACCGCGGACACTCCCTGACCAAGGACTGAAGCGGCTGGTAGGCCAGAAACCGCGCTTACGTCTTCGGCAGAGCAAGCTCACATCAGCATCCCAGACCAGAGTTTGTCACGCTCTGGACTTTTCAGCACTCCCAACGCGCAACGGTTCTGACCAGTCAAAATTCCCTAAGCGAAGATGTAAGTGTTGAAATGTGTATAGATTGCGTTGGTGTGTATATGTGTGTGTGTATGTTTTTGTGAGTGGTGTAGTGTTAGGCTAGGGTACCGCGAGGGACGCCAAATCCCTCGTAGGTGCGGCTAGTCCACACCCCCCTGCGGGATCCGATGCATAGCTTGACTATAGGTTAACAAATAGTATCCGATGAGAAGCTTGAATACAAAGTAACACATAATATCCATTGCATAGCAAGGCTAATGTTCATCATATAGCACCCGATGTATAGCTTGACTATGGGCTAACACATAGCATCTGATGAGTGGCGTGATATAAGGTAACACATAGTATCCGATGCACAACTTAGGATTGAATATGACGTCATCCAGGGGGGAGAACAAAATGGCGGCTATGTTGATACCGTGTTCAAACGGGCTATGGCCAGTGCAGGCTAGATCAAATAACCAACGTTTCAACTAAACAACTGTCTTACGCTAAGTTTAACCGACCAACATATGCGAAGTTCAAACGAACAACATTTACACCAAGTTCAAATAGGCTACGGCTGGTGAAGGCTAGCTCAACATTTCAGCTAATCAACGTTGAAAAACTTACGCTAATCAACCAACATCTACACCGAGGTCAAATGGGTTATGGTTAGTGAAGGCACTGGCAAAAGCTTTAGGCCTTAGACATAATTATAGCTATCAACGCATACCAAAATAGCTATGCAGAAACCGTCAAGGCCTTTATGATCTGGGCTCTACATATATTGTTTAGGTATGTTGTATCAGTTACAACATACTGACTAAGGCGAGTACATCCATCTAATCTTAGGTAAAGCAACCCCTGTGTCAAGCCATAGGTAAAGCCAGTTTAGAGTCGGGCCTTAGGTGAAGTTATGCTTGAGGCCAGGTCTCAGGTAAATCCTCTCTGGAATCAGAACTTAGGTAAAGCTACCTTGGTGTCAGGTCGTAGGTAAAGCCACCCAGGAGCCAGGTCTTAGGTAAAGCTACCTTGGAGTAGGGCCTTAGGTATAGCCACCCTGGAGAAAGGCCTTAAGTAAATCCACCCTGGAGAAAGGCCTTAGGTTAAAACCATCCTGAAGTCAGGTCTTAGGTAAAGCCACCTTGGAGTCATCTTTAGGTAAAGCAAGACCATAGGTAAAGCCAGTTTGGAGTGGTAAAACAGCTATTAATGCTTGCCCAATCTCAATAGTATACATCCTGTATTAAACCATTATGTGCGTTACTCTACATCCTGTGTTAAACCAATAAGCGTGTAAACCTACATTCCTCCTGAAATAAGACAATATGGATGTTACCCTACATACTGTGTTAAGCCGATATGCACCTTACCTTACATAGCCCCGCATACTGAGTTAAGCCTGGATGAATGTAATGCTACTTTCCTCCCGAAATAAGACAATATGGATGTTACCCTACATAGTGTGTTAACCCGATACGCACTTTACCTTACATAGGCCTACATACTGAGTTAAGCCTGGATGAATGTAAAGCTACTTTCCTCCCGAAATAAGACAATATGGATGTTACCCTACATAGTGTGTTAACCCGATACGCACTTTACCTTACATAGGCCTACATACTGAGTTAAGCCTGGATGAATGTAAAGCTACTTTCCTCCCGAAATAAGACAATATGGATGTTACCCTACATAGTGTGTTAACCCGATACGCACTTTACCTTACATAGGCCTACATACTCAGTTAAGCCTGGATGAATGTAAAGCTACATTCCTCCCGAAATAAGACAATATGGATGTTACCCTACATAGCCCTACATACTGTGTTAAGAAAATATGCATGTTAACCTACATTCCTCCGGTATTAAGCCAATATGTACGTAAAGCTACATAGCAACACATACCGTGTTAATCCAATTATCATGTAAACCTACATACATCCTGTATTAAGACATATGCAAGACACACCCTAATTAGGTCTACACCCTGTATTAAGCCAAGATGCACTTTACCCTGCGTACATCCTGTATTAAGTATATATGGATGTTAACCTACATAGTCCTACATATTGTGTTAAGTCGATATACCTGTAAATCTAGACATATCCTGTATTAAGCCAATATGCATGATACGGTACATAGGCCTACATAGTGTGTTAAGTCAATATGTAGTGTTGATATCATTATACACTTCATTACAGGTGTAGATCATACACACAGAGCTCGACAAATAAATGCTTGTTTAAAACCTTTACAGTAATATTGTTAATCGCCAGCCCCCGACCGCGATAGCACACTCTGGACATATCAGCATAACCGCAGCAAATGACGTCAAACAAAATGTCGGTCAAGACGGCGTTCGGACTATTGGTAAGTCATCTGTATAGGATTAACTGTTGCTTGCCACCTATACTTACTTTAACACTAGTCCATCTGCAGGGCTGGGCCTTCGGGCAGTTACATACTTGTGCCGTGTCCTATGATCAGACGCTAGTCAAACAGGATTTATCATTTATCCCCTAGGTCGAGTATCTTGTCTTCCCATCTACAGGGCATACTATGATAAAGAGGAGGATCTTCAGGGCCTCTAGCATGTCTAAGGTAGCACTTCCAATGTACTCTGGTACGGAAGAGGATCATCATGCCATCTGCCATGTACAAAGATATTGTGATGGGTTAGTTAGTGACCCCTCAGTTAGCCTGTGTGATAGGCTAAGCATTGGTAGCACTATTTACTTAGCTAATGTGACGAGTTATGTGTTGGTAACTGTGATAAGTAATGCATTGGTAGCCGTCCATACCTTGCTGTTGTCGTAGTTCATGCAATGGTAGGTTTTCCTTACAGAGCAATTGTCTTAGCCTTGACATAGGTCTTACGTAAGTATTATCTTGGGTCATGGATCGGTAACAGTTTTTTACGTAGCTATTGTGATAGTGGTAGCTGTCTTTACGAGGCTAGTGTGATGTTTCATTATTTAGTAGCAGTCATTACTGAGTTAGGTTATGCATCTTTAGCTGTCTTTACATAGCTATTATGATAGGGTATGTATTGGTTGTTATCTTTTCGTAGCTATTTTAATGGGGTAGGCATTGTTAGCTGCCTTTACGCAGTTATTGTGAAAAGTTATGCATAGCTGTTTTTACAATATTAGCCGTCTGTACGTAGCTATTATGATAGGGTGAGCATCGGTAGCTCTTTTAACGTAACTATTGTGATATAGTATGGATTGGTTGCTGCTGGAGATATTGTGTAAGACTATAAATTGCTCCTAGCCGTCTTTGCGTAGCTATTGTGATTGTGTATGCAATAGTAGCTGCCTTTACGTAGCTGTAGCTATTGTTAAGGGCTGACTCCAAGGTAGCTTTACCTATGTCTGATTCCAGAGAGGATTTACCTGAGACCTGGCCTCAAGCATAACTTCACCTAAGGCCCGACTCTAAGCTGGCTTTACCTATGGCTTGACACAGGGGTTGCTTTACCTAGGGTAACTCCAAGGTAGCTTTACCTACGACCTGACTCGACGGTGTCTTTACCTATGGCCTGACTCCAGGGTATCTTTACCTAAGATTAGATGGAGGTACTCGCCTTAGTCAGTATGTTGTAACTGATACAACATACCTAAACAATATATGTAGAGCCCAGATCATAAAGGCCTTGACGGTTTCTGCATAGCTATTTTGGTATGCGTTGATAGCTATAATTATGTCTAAGGCCTAAAGCTTTTGCCAGTGCCTTCACTAACCATAACCCATTTGACCTCGGTGTAGATGTTGGTTGATTAGCGTAAGTTTATCAACGTTGATTAGCTGAAACGTTGAGCTAGCCTTCACCAGCCGTAGCCTATTTGAACTTGGTGTAAATGTTGTTCGTTTAAACTTCGCATATGTTGGTCGGTTAAACTTGCATCGGGTACTATGTGTTAATCATTAGCCTAGCTATGCAACAGGTACTATTTAATAACCATTAGCCAGACTATGCAATGATTATTATGTGTTAGTTTGTAATCAACCTACTCTACGGATACTATGAGATAAACCTTAGTCAATCTACTCATCGGATACTGTTTGTTAAACCCTAGTCAGCCCGGGCATCGGATATTTTGTGTTAACTTGTAGTCAATCTATGCATCGGATATTATGTGTTAGTTTGTAATCAACCTACTCATCGGATACTGTGTGATAATCATAGTCAAGCTATGCTTTGGATACTGTTTGTTAAACCATACTCAAGCTATGCATTGGGTACTACATGATGAACATTAGCCTGGCTATGCACTGGAGATTATGTGTTGGGCTATAGTCAAGCTACTTATCGGATACTATATGTTAACCCATAGTTAAAAATAACTATTAGTTAACCATTAGCCCAGCTATGCATCGGATACTTTATGTTGGTCATTAGCCAAGCTATGCATTGGATGTGTTAACCATTAGTCAGGCTACACATCGGATAATATGTGCTATTCCATAGCCAGGTTCAGCATCGGCTACTTTGTGCTAACCATTAGCAAGGCTATGCACCGGATATTATGTGTTGGGGCATACTATGTGTTAATGATTAGCCAGGCTATGTATCAGGTATTATGTGGTAATTTGTGGGCAGCTTGTAGGATAGTGTGTGATAACCATTAGCTAAACTATGCACTGGATATAATGTGTTATACTTTGTAGGCCCATGTCTTCTTAGCATAATATCTATGCAGGCTTACACACATATATGTTTAACACATTATGTATTCTATTATGTATTTAGGCTTAACATATTATGATAGCATGCATGCTGGCTTAGCATAGTATTTATGTAGGTTTACACGCGTATTTGTTTAACAGCGTATATATGGCTATTTAGAGTATATTGCATGCTGGTTTAACATAGTATATATGCCTATATTGGTTAGCATTGTATGTATATAGGTTGCGTGACTTTTTTTAAATTATATTGTAATATTTGTTGACTGTCATGGGCGTGATAGGTTATGCATTGTTAGCTATACCATATAGTACTTCCCGTATTATACGGTTGCCAGGTTCTACCTGATAGACGAGGTGTAAATGTGTGTCAGGCTCAGATCATATAGGCTTTGGCCAGTGGTTTACCGACATAGTAGGCCTTATAGTAGGCACATTTAGGGATTCATGTAAGTCGGCTTAGCATAGTATGTATGCAGGTTTACACGCATATTTGTTTAACACATTATGTGTGCTATCACGTATGTTGGCTTAACATGGTATATACGCCTATGTATGATAGCATGCATGTTGGCTTAGCATCGTTTTAGGATCGTTTTATATTATATATATTTATTCACGTTTTGTGATAGGCCTCATTATTAGTGTTTCTCCATATATACCTTTATATCTAGATACATTTACAGCTATAGGATATATCCATTAAGGCTATTTGATTATTTACACTGATTTCTGATTATATATGTATGCCTTGGTATGACGATATTACATAGTAAATCGATACAGTAATCAAAACAGAACCACTCGCCTTGATTCACAACGACACAGCTGTGCGGGTTATAGGCTTGCTATAGCGGTCGCCGTCTGCCGTTGCGGTTTTAAGATAATGTTTTATCTCTGCAGGTTTGCACATGTCCAGCACACGGTCACCGGTTATGTAGGCCAAACGTATTCCCTGAAACGACAGGGCTTTGTTGCATTGTTTATTAATTTAGTAGCATAGACAAATTTTGAGTTTGACAAACATAACCCCTTGCCCCGCATTAGCCAATTTATTTAGGGGTAGAACACTCTAGTTAGGGTGAGCCTGCTACTTGCCTAGAGTCGCTCGGGCCTCGATCAGAGATACGTCATCAGATATATTAAATCAGAGCCTGACTCTAGTGTGAATTTGCCTCAGGCCTTTCTCCAGGGTGGCTCTAACTAAGTGCTGGCTTAGGGATGGCTTTACCTAAGTCCATACTCCATGGAGGCTATACCTAAGGCCTAGCTCCTGGGTGACTCCAGTATGACTTTACCTATGACCCTATTCCAAGGTAGCTTTACCTAAGAATTGGTGGAGGTATTTGTCTTGGTCGAGATGCTGTAATTGATATAGCAATCATCCTGGCCAGACTCTTGGGTAGCTTTACTTAAAGTCTACCTCCAAAGAGGCTTTACCTAAGACCAGGCTCCAAGGTAGCTTTACCTTAGGCCTTTTCTCCAGGTGGTCCAAGATAGTGTGTTATCTCTGCAGGTTTGCACATGTCTAACACACGGTTACCGGTTGTGTAGGCCAAACGTATTCCCTCAAGCGATAGGGCTTTGTTGCATTGTTTATTATTTAAGTAGCATAGGCAAATTTTGAGTTTGGCAATCATGTCCCGTGCTCCTGGGTGACTTTTACCTAGGACTCCGATCATTTTTTTGCAATCTGAATACTACCCCAGGTGAACCCTCCCCCCACAGCTTGCCAAAATGGACTTTAAACATAGCCCCTGCGGTTGTTTAGTCATTTGATCTAACCGATCAATTTTTGGCAATTTCATATATTATTAAAAACAACCCCCCACCTAAAGCCTTACTCTAGTGTGAATTTACCTAAGGCTTTTCTCGAGCACGGCTTTACTTGAGGGTCGGCATCGGGAGGGCTTTACCTGAGGCTTTGCTCCATGTTAGCTTTACCTAAGGCCTGGCTGCTGGGTGGCCTTACCTCAAGCACGACTCCGGGGTGACTTTACCTAAGGCCAGGTTCCTTGGGCAAGGCTTCGGATTGGCTTTAACCGAGACCGTGCTCCATATTGGCTCTACCTGCTCCTTGGCGGCTTTAACTAATGCCTGGTTCCCGGGTGGATTTTACCTAGGACCCCGATTATTTTTGACAATCTGAAATCGGCCCTCAGGTGAACCCGCCCCCCCAACGGTCCATAATGGACTTTATACATACCACATACAGTCATTTGATCCAACCGATCGATTTTTGGCAATTTCATATTTTATTTAAAAACTACCCCTAGGTGAAACCACCCCCGCAGCAGTCCGTACTGGACTCTACACATATCCCGTACTGTCTGTTGATCCAGCCGATCGATTTTTGGCAATTTCATATTTTATTTAAAAACTACCCCTAGGTGAAACTACCCCCAACCGTAGCGATAATGCACTCTAAACTCACCCTATCAGTCAAGGCACGTTTTTCCAAAATTTTTTCGAAAACTACCTCCCACCCCGAATCTACCCCCGGAGCTACCCCCGGGGATGGTCCTGAACGTAGCTGAGGACACCCCCCACACGTAGGTTAGGTTAGGTTGGATGCAATTTGGCTAGCTTAGGTCAGTGGGTTAGAATTTATTTTTTTCGAAAAACTACCCCCCACCCCTCTAAACGTGGTCGAACCCACTCCTAAGGCTAGGATCAAGGTCGCATTGACCTCCAGCATCATCCAAAACTACCCCTATAGTCTTAGGTGACATCCAGGGCCAGTTAGGGGTAGTTTTGCCCTAGTGTACTCACTTCTACTGACTGCCTTCGCTGAAGACACTGACGAAAGACTAAAGTCTGACGAAAGACTATTTTTCCGACAGGAAACCCGAACAGCACAATGAAGAAAATCACGAAAGCTATACTAGAGATCGCCGAACTCCATATCCCCAGAGGCCAAGTAAAAAAGTACTCACCATTCTGGAGTGAGGAACTTACAAAGCTCAAGAAAGAAAGAGACACTGCCATGCACACGGCAGAACACAGCAACAACCTGGGTGATTGCATCAAACTTAGGAAGGCACAGGCGAAACTGCAACGGACGATAGTAAATAGCAAAAGAAGTAAATTCAGAAATTTCATCGTGGGAATCGACTTCAGGAAGGGCGGAACTAAAGCACACAAATTCATCTCCAGGCTGAATAACGAAAGTAAGAGCTTCAAATCCCACCCGATCAAACATGGACAAGAAATCACTGTCAACAGGGAGGACATTGCCAACCTGTTCTGTAAATGGTTCCCCTCACGACCAGACTGCCAGCACTTTAAGAACCACCGAAAAATAGCAACCCCAGCAACCGCACTGAACAGGAAAGACATAAACCTTTTCCAGGCGGATTTTAACTTGTCGGAATTAAGGCTAGCTATAAGTGAAATCAGGTGTGGAAGAAGCTGTGGAATTGGTTTTACGAGAGGTTGATGAAGGTGTAAAAAAGTTGGATGTTGCAAAAAAATTCGGTACACCTCAGAATTCGGTATCCACTATTCTAAAAAACCGTAATCAAATTCTAAAACACAGTGTTTCTTATGATTTGCAAAGAAAGAAAATGAAACTTTGTACATTCGACAATATCGATAACGCGATAATTAAATGGGTTACGGTAATGCACGAGAAAAATCTTCCATTGTCAGGAAATCTTATTAAAGAAAAGACTTTGGAATTGCAGTATCATTAGGACACATTGGCTTTAACGCAAGTAACGGTTGGATAGAAAAATTCAAAAAAAAACGCCATAACATTGTTCAAAAATTCATTTCGGGAGAAAGTGCTAGTGTTAATATCCCCACTTGTAAATTTTGGAAAGGAAATGTCTTGGAAAAAGTTTTAAATGATTATGAACCGAAAGACATTTTCAATGCTGATGAGACGGATCTGTTTTTTAAATGTTTGCCCAGCAAGACACTAACCGACCCTTGTTTTGGAGGAAAAGGCAGCAAAGAAAGGATCACCGTATTAGTGGCAACTAACATGTTAGGGACAGAAAAATTCAAATTGCTTGCGATTGGAAAAAGCAAATCTCTGCGATGTTTCCGATCTGTCAAGTCCTTAGAAGTTGATTACGCGTTTAATAAAAAGGCGTGGATGACGAGCGAAATTTTCAACAACTTGAATTTCAAATAAATTGAGACTTTATAAAACATTATCCTATATTAACATTGGGCTATTACACTAACTACGCTTGCGATATCATACTGTATCCCTTTTATTACTGCAGGTAGTGCGATATGCGTAAGATGGGTGGGAGCATTCTTTACAACACAACCTCTCAATAACGAATACCTCTTTACAACGAATTTTTTCTCTGGATAATCGACTTCGTTATATAGAGGTTCAACTATATATACAAAATAAATTTTTGAAAAAATTATTCTCAACTAAAAATTAAATTTAACAAATACGCAAATCATGCAAAATTACTTTTTTTATATGGCTTACCTTTAACAATTTGAATTCAATCAGCCAAAAGTAAAAATTGTCTATATTAGTCCAAGTAGTTTTAACATAATCTGATTGTCATCGTTAGAAGTGTAAAGTGACCAAACGGGCAAAACACATTAGTAATAAAAAAATTATAAAAAATAACTAGTTGATTTAGAGAAAAAATCCTTTTAAATCATTATTTCAAAATTCACTGAATAATAAAAAATTTATGATAGGCAGTAGATGTTATAGTCAGAAAATATTCAACAATATTATTTGCAAAACCATAAAAAAATAATATGTTTTTGCAACATGTTAATGTAGAGGATATGTATATTAAACACAAAAATTATGTCTCGATTAAATTAATATTTTCTATAAAGCAAGACTGTAGTCATTAATATTGCACTGAAATTATATATTATTTTAAAAATATGACTCATAAAATCTGTTCAATTTAAGATGCAGAAATTTAATAAGTCATTTAAAAATCTTGGAGCAAATACAAGACAACTTTATAGTTGTACTTTTATGTACTCTTGGTACTCACATATATATTGCATGTATATTAAGTACGTTAAATGAACTCTGATAGGAAACTATAAAAATTTGAGTATAGAGATCATACAAATTGTATTTGGACTTTTATTTAAGAAAACTAGATTTTTAATGAACATTTAAGCATATATATTAGGTTTTTGTTAGAAAAAGTAATTTTCAATTTTACATTCTATTAAAAAATTTCTAACTAGAAAATTTTAAAAATAAAGTTTTCAAATACAATAAGTTTAAAAATTAAAATTTTAATATTTAATTATTCAAACATAAATATGTAAATGACTAGACGTAAAAATCTTGGCAAATGGGAACTGCTGCTCAAGGTAAAGAACCCATACCATAGATCCTATAGTGAATATGAAATGACCAGCATAGGTTTCCACTAGTAGATCCTGCTCAGTGTTCACTGGCATTTGGCCGGGTAGGATCGTATTTTGACCTGGCCTGACTAGTCGTTTCTTTTTATTCTACAAGAAGTAGACGAACTCTTAATTAAATCGTATTGCGACTCTGCCCTTATACTAAGCACCCGTCTGTACATTTAAATTAAACCAGACCTCTAGAATAAAACAAAATTTTGTGTATAAGGCAATATTGTCAACAATACGCACAGTTGTGTATCAGGGAAAGGTCGGTTCAACCATGGCAGTATGCGCGTGTATGTGAGAGTGTAGACAAGTATTAAATTATCAAATATAAGATTTCATAAAATACCTTTATAATAATTATTTTTATTACATAAAAAATTTACTAAAATATTGAAGGCGGTTTTTATTTAAAATCTATTATATTATACTAATTTTGCAGTTTTTGCAAATATTTTAGAAAACTTTGAACATAACAGTATCTTTATATTTTGATACTTTGTTCAATACATTTGACTTACTTCTTCATGCAGGCGTCCAGCTTAACTATAGCCGATGGCCCGATATATTTATAGGTTAGTTTTGGTTGGTAAAGATTATTTAGATTTTTTGGACTAGGAGACTGGCAGACTTACCTTGGTAAGAGTCCACTCTGTAGTCTTGAAATAGAAACACATAAAAGCACTTAACCAATAATATATTTCAACTACACAGTGGTCTTTGTCAATCAAAGAGAAAACACAAAAAGAAATATGAGAGAATGAAATAAAATAAATATCTTATTTAGAAACTTTATTTAGATATTATTTTATTTCATTCTCTCATATTTCTTTTTGTGTTTTCTCTTTGATTGACAAAGACCACTGTGTGGTTGAAATATATCATTGGTTAAGTGCTTTTATGTGTTTCTATTTCAAGACTACAGAGTGGACTCTTACCAAGGTAAGTCTGTCAGTCTCCTAGTCCAAAAAATCTATCTATATATATATATATATATATATATATATATATATATATATATATATGATGCTATGGCCTACAGGTTGTTCTTAACTAGAATATCTTGCCACTTTGTCACAATTGGTCTGAGGATGTCTCTTGTAGGTAATGGGTAAGGGCAGTTCAGCAGGATGTGTTCAATTGTTCGCTCTCCACACCGCAGAGTGCACACAACTGAGACTTTGTGAGATTAAAACAAAGTAGGTACTCCTGTGTCACCAGATGGCCGGTTCTTGCTCTGGCAGCAAAAGATGCTGTTGATCGTGCTACTTCCCTATATTTGTCCTTGACTGGTGGTTCTGGTTGGAGCTGCTAAAGGTGTCGACCAGTACTCTTTTTCCCAATTTTCACACCAAAGTTTTCGGAAAACTTCCCTGCTTACACTTTTGCAATGTAGCAGGGAGTGTTTGCCTTCATCTGTAGGTCCCATGGTTGAGGCGATTTTCGCAATTTTGTCAGCCTTTTCGTTTCCGGGTACTCCGCAATGGGCAGGTACCTATTGAAGAGTTAATTCCTTCCCGCAGTCCACTAGTTCTAGGATGGTTTTTCTTATTTCTGGTATTCGAAACGAGTATGGACGTGTAGAATTACTTAACAATGACTGAAGGGCGGCTTTCGAATCCGATAGGATGCATATTTTTGAATTGCCCTTTAAATCCACACAGCTAGTCAGGGCTGCACTTATAGCTAAAAGCTCAGTATCCATGCTGGAATTGGAATTGGCTGGGATGTAAAAACAGTCTCCGTTCGATTCATTATAGTAGCCTGCCCCTAATGAGCTCTTCTCCCGGTCGAGCGAGCCATCTGTGAATATTTTTTTATGTGGCTTTTGTATTGAGATTGAATCATGTTTAACCCTTAGCGCTCGGATTTTTATAACATGCTTTGCTTCCCCACTTGTAATTAAATTGAGACAAATTCCTCACCTGCAGGTTGCATTATTGTTTATGGAAAACTTTGTTTTCTCTTACTTGATTATAGTAAACTAAGCTATTTTTATTCACTAATACTGTATGTACATGATTTTATTATCTTATTTGTAGTTTTGCAGAGTATGATATCTTTGAAAACAGTCTTCCGGATGAAGTCCTGGTTTTCTGCCGTATGTTTTGTAGTGAAAAAATGTTTCCCTTCTACCTCCTTTTATCTTCCTGTTACTGCAAACTACAATATCCTTAGAACTACTTTTATCATTGGTAAAGAATGTAATTTCCCATTCAGTCTTTCTTCTTTGTCAGTAGTTGATGGCCGACCCCTCTTACTATACGGGTTATTCCTGATATCACCAATGCGTTGTCTCACCAAGTTTTGGCGAAACTTTTTTTTGTTTAACAGGATTTTCTCTCATTTCCTTTTTTTTATTATTATAGATAACAAAACTATTTACTACAGCTACATCTAATAGCCAGAAAAACATTGTCCTCCCCCCTTTATTTGTTCGTCTCGTAAAACTGCACAGTTCATTATATTGAACAGCTAAATCTTCACCACCCATAAACTGGTTATATTTACAAATACCTGTTGGTATAATTATTTTGCTTATGAAACTGAACTACTTTCTAATAAATCAGGATCAAGTAAAAGATCAGGAATTTCAGAATCACTAATTGCACATGAAGCCACGGCAAACTACGAGTAAACAGCTAACCGGCAAAACTGTAACCTACTTGCAGCTTACAACGTAGCGGCAAACTAGATTTTGTGATGACTCACATATTCCTAGGCATTTTCAACTTAGTTCACATTATTTTCAATAGAGTGTAGCACCAAACGGTAAAAGATTGAATGTCGTGGGCTTCGCCGGAGACGAGTTATAGGCATTTGAAAATCGTGTCGGGTGACCCCCGACATACGAATAAACTGCAATATACGCTTGGTGGGGCTCCCCCGACAGTCGAGTGCTAAGGGTTAATTTACTGTTTTTAATATTTGTACATGATCTCTCTTGCTCACCTCATGTGGCAAGTTAAGCGCAATGTTTATCTCGGGCCATCTACTTGGGGGCTTCATATAGTAAGTCGGAATTTTCACAAATGTTCAATACATTTGAAAAAATATTATTTTGCTAACAATATAATAAGGTAGTTGATGATAATTACCTGCCCAACACGAACTGATACTGGCAGAGGTTCCATATCTTCATCCAATGTAACAAGCCAACGTGGATACATAGCTGTAGCTAAGCTATATAGCAAATAGTGTGATTTTCCAAGAATTACTGAAATAAAGCAACAAGTTTAATCACAATTTTATAGTTTTTGAGTGATTAGTATTACAAAGTGAACAAATTTATAACCATCATCACAAATCAAAAAATATTGGTTCTATTGTTTTTATTGTTAAAAAAAAACATAACCCAACTTATTCTGTTTGTGATCAAAATCCATTTCCTCTTATTTATATTAAAATCATACCTAATTTATCAATCATTATTTATTTTATTTCATAATGTTCCTCATTAACATTTTCTGTAATTCTAAAGTATAATTCTTAAAAAACAACCATTTTGACAATTGTTAATATTGCTTATGACACTCTATTACTAATAACTTTTATTCTGATGGAGAGAAAATTCTGAAAATTTCATTATACAATTTGACTATGTTTTTACAACCTATACTGCCATAATAGATACACAGAATATCCTCTCTTGAATCGGTCAGTTGATCTCATGTTTCCTACACACTTCATGGCATCACAAATAAAAGTTAGATACACTTCACTGATCATAAATCACAAAAAATTGTATCAACTGTTTTAGAGTAGTCTTGCTAGTGCCTATTGAATCATCTAAAAGTTAATGGCTGTGTAAATAGAGCCAAAAATAGTTATTGAAAATCAGATTTTGCTTGGAAGTGAACTATAAAAACATAGGTGAATAATGAAACATTTCATTTTTATTTAATTTCAATAAAATAAACATTTTATTTGATTGTTTGATAATCACCTTAGTAAGAAAAAGTCAATTAACTGTTTTTTTTTTGTTTTTTTTATTAGTTTAGAACAAGAATATTATTCAATCTTGGAACTAAAATTTTTTGAACATTGAAAAATATTATTTCGCACATTTAATTCTAAATTTATAAATAAAGAATAAAGAAATAATGTAAATCATTTATGAGCCTACAGTTAAGTAAAACATCAAGTGCTTTACAAAATAAATATGCCAATATGCTGATGGCTTACTTAGACCTTGTCTTATATGTTTTACCCAATTGTTGAGTCAATAAACATTATTTGCTTATCATTAGAACTTGAATGCTATCAACCTTTTAATTCTGCAAAAAAAAAATCAGGATATGAGAGACCTTCGTAAATTCCAGGGCCTGGCCATTGGTGTTAACTAAATGGTGATTATTGAGTATTTGGCCAGAATGTATACAACACACCTAGTAGTCAAGAACTATGTCTTGTTTTTTATTGAATGTTTAGTCTACTTAACCCTTTTTACTATGTTATTGTCTCCATGCTTCATGTGCTTATGTTACTGGTAAGGCACATACAACTGAGGAACACATTTCTGAAAACTAATGAAACATTGTAATGTAAATATGTCTAAATATTTGTTTGTAATTATTTTAGTTATAGCATATAATTTAATCAGTAATAGGTTAAACAGTTTTACAGTATTTCCTAAACTTTAGTTTAGCAAACATTTAATAAAGACAAGTATAATAATCATATTTGATCAACTTGACTATTATTCGTATAAAAATAGATAGATAAAGTGATATTAATATTATTTTTATGACGCAATAACTGTTATGGAATACAGGAGTTCTAGAGGGGTCACTTGTGTGGATCAACTTATATTAAATGATAAGCAAGTTAATCTGAGATTGGTTAACAGGGGTTCTACTGTAATTTTCTATTTATTACTAGGGTACTAAATCTTTTCTTAGTAGAAAAGAACCAAATTTATACTGAAATACAATAAATTGAAACGTTTTATAGTGTATATGCTCTTTTTGGAATAGAAGTTATAATGCACAGTACTATTTACTGTAATAATTTCTGTCAATATACAGGATAGGAGGAGTTCAAATTATACAAGCGATGTGTTCCATGACTTTACTTAGTATCTCAAATTTTTGTAACTTAGAATTTCTATTCTCTTTTTATGTAGTAGAGCTCTAACTATCTGAACTCTGACTATCCAAATTACTTTCAGATTTAAAAAAATAAATAAATAAATAAAACTGAAATATACTGCGTTTTCCAAAATAATGATCCAATCAACATATGCTATTGGCCTTTTCTTAGGAAGGCTAGTGTAGGCGAACTGCAAACATTATTTAGATACTGATTCACATTCTCAGTGCAGTTTTGTTTAGTTGACTGTTGCTCATCGCCAGTGCCTGGCAAAATTTACTACTCATTTTAATTAGTCAGTCAGTGTGTCTTTGACCTGCTACATTGATGAACTCTTTTGCACCGGTTTGTTTTGTCTTTCTGCTTCTGGCAGAAAAACGAGTTATCTTATCATTTGCAGATAAACTAATTACTGTATAGATCAACCAGATAAAGGAGTTACGGGTAAACAGTTGGCTGATGTACAGTGTGTATAGATCAACCAGATAAAGGAGTTACGGGTAAACAGTTGGCTGATGTACGGTGTTGGACAATCAATGATTTCAGACATTAAATGGAGCAAACCTATAGTTTTAAATATAATTGCAGTGCTTGAAAATGAAGATGAAAGTTCTTCAAGAAAATCAATGAAGGCAATAAAAAACAAAGAAATAGAAGTTGCTGTTTTCATACAGTTTTTGCAATAACGTTTTATAGGAAACCCAATGTTGAGTCTGATTCTTTGTGAAAAGTTCAAGAGCTTAGAAAAAAATACAAAACTATAAAAAAATAGTTTTTTCTCCCATTTGCAACATACATGTAGTAAATTTGCCTAATTAAAAAAAAAAACCAACTATCAGAATGGGGTCCAATCCCAATTGATTCAGATAATTGGAGTGCCAATGGATTTGTAAAGTAAGCAATAAATATAAGTACAATACTCTACAATAGAAATAGGGCACTATATATTCAAGTAGGTTACTGTAATTCCTACTCTGACAAAATTTTGTCTGATACGTCCATATTCTAAACCGTAGATTCACCAAGTCCTGTCACTTCTTTTTACAACTTTTGATTTTTATCCCAAATATGTATTTTAATGATGTTCAAATTTCCTTCAAATGTGGTTGGTTTCCTTTTTTTTCAGACTCAAAATGTAGAATCATTTTATGAAAAAAAAAAAAATTCTAGGTCTATTAGTTCGAACGTTGAAGCAATGGAAAACAGTTTATGAATTTAATTAAAAAATGAGGTTTTACTGTTATTCTTCAAATTACTTTAGTTTTAAACTATACTTATGCACAGGGGGGGGGGGGGGTTCTCTCTCCTCTGTTGTGGTGCCTAGTGGTTGACAACCTTATTGAACTCCTGAATGAACAGGGGTACTTCTGTCTAGGATATGCGGACGACATAGTTGTCCTGATCCTGGGCAGATTCCCTGATACAGTCCTTGAGGTAATCAGAAATCCTCTACGACTGATTGAAGAGTGGTGTAAAAAGGAGAACCTTAGGGTAAATCCAAAAAAGACTGCTCTCATTAACTTCACCAGACAGCGAAAAGATCTGACGACCAGGATGCCCCGCTTGTTTGGTGAATACCTTGAGTTTGTGGGGGAGGTGAAGTACCTGGGAGTTACTCTGGACAGGAAACTCACCTGGAACTCACATCTTGAGAGGACAGTTAACAGGGCCAAAAGGGCACTGATGACTGTGAGAAGAATGGTGGGTAAGAAATGGGGACTGAAGCCATCAATGATGCACTGGATGTATTTGAGGGTGATAAGACCTATGATTACCTATGGAGCTCTGGTGTGGTGGACAAAGGCCAACCAGACACAGACAAGAGCTAAACTGAGCTCTATCCAGAGATTGGCCTGTCTGTGCACACTGGGAGCGATGTCAACTACACCAGGTGCAGCAATGGAAGTAATGCTTAACCTCCCTCCCTTTGAGCTTGTCCTTAGGGGAGAGGCAAGGCTGGCGGCATGGAGATTGCGCAACTCGAGCAACTGGGCTAACCTCCCAGATGTCTCGGGACATATGAGTATCGAGTGTGTGGTCAAAGAACCCGTCTTGGAAATGGGCAGCGACCACATTACTCGAACGTTTGCACCTGACCAGGTCCACCAAACTATGATGGAATGGTCAGGGACATTAACATCGGGAGCTCAGATCTGGTACACAGATGGCTCCAAGATGGACTTCGGCACTGGAGCGGGGGTGTATTGTAAAAACCCAAGGGTAGAACTAGTTTTTTCCTTGGGGAGGCATACCTCTGTCTTTCAGGCCGAAGTATATGCTATAAATGCCTGTCTGGGAGAGATAGCGAGAAGGGAAACACACGGGACCCGGATTGCTATTTTCTCCGACAGTCAGGCAGCAATTAAGGCACTAAACGGACATGTGGTCACCTCGGCCATAGTCAGGGAGTGCCTAAATAATCTACAAGCCCTGGCAAGGCACAATCAAATCAGGATAGGTTGGGTGCCAGGGCATAGGGGAATACTTGGAAATGAAGCCGCAGATGCGCTGGCCAGGGAGGGGTCTTCGACTCCCCTGATTGGACCGGAGCCTGCGGTAGGTATTTCCAAATCCATGGTCAAGATGACAGTGCGAAGGTGGATGGCTGAAAGACACTGTGAGCACTGGATCAGGGCTGAAGGGATGAGACACAGTAAGCTAACCCTTAGGAAACCTTCCTTGGGGCTGCAGAAGAGTCTCATCTATCTGTCTAGGCAGGAATTGAGTATAGCCACAGGTCTACTTACGGGACACTGTGGACTAAGGAAACATTTGCATAAAATGGGTATCTACAAAGATGAACCAGTGTGCAGATTATGCGGGCAGGAACTGGAGACTGCCACACACATTATTTACAGATGTGAAGTACTTGCTGAGAGGCGCTTCAACCTCTTTGGTGATGGAACGGCTTCGGTGGATGCTGAAGGTAAAACTCTAGTCAGGAAACTCCTAAACCTGGTAAGAGGGAAGGGGTTATTTGACTAGATCAAGGAGGTAAGTACAATATACCTTAAGGTAGCAGTGCTTCGGGCAGTTCAAACCCGCTCCCAAGTTAAAAAAAAAAAAAAAAAAAAAAAACTATAAACCATTTTTTTTTTAATATATGAGAATTTGAATAATGAGATATCATTTTACTTCAGCCTACCGTACTTTTACTCTCAATGACAGCCACAGAAAACTAAGAAATATTATTACACAGACAATGCCGACAGTTTTCAGAGTTTTTTCACTGTTTAATTAATTTTCATGTTTTAGAAAAGGCATTTAGTTTTTAAAACTGAATATAGTTTATTTTACATAATTACTTCTGAATGTGACATTTTGTTTCTATTGCCTAAAAGTCTTTTTATCATGTTCCTTGATTAATGAAGATCATAAATTGAGTAACAATGATATTTCTAACCATTGTGAGAACTAAACTTGAGAGATAATTGGAATACCACTCACTGATGCTGTTAATAGTTAGCGGACTAATTCACCTTTGTTATAAATTTCACTCATATGGAATGTATTGTACACTGTATACTTACTATTTTTAGTGTCTAGAAAACTAACTAGTGTTATCAGCAACCCTGCAACTGCTACTGGGTTCATTATTTGTCTGTCCGTATGGAACGGACTAAGTGACAGAGTACCTTTTCCTAAGTGTGTGAGTCCTTGAGCAATTCTAACCATAAATAAGTGGCCAGTATTTTTAGCATGATATTGTGCTAGCTGGCGTAACATTGTAGCAAGTCTGAAACACAAAAATATTGCCTTATTATAAACATTAAAACATTATTACATCCTTCATAAATTGAAATACGAGTATATACGATTTATGCTAACACCGAGTTAAAAACTTCTTATTGTACAAAATTTTATTTTTATATGTGTAAGAAATATGGCTAGAAAATAATAGTAAGCTTCTGATATGAAAAGAAAATATGAACTAAGTTGACAGCCCTGCATTCAGGGTCAAAGATGTTGTAAGAAAAGAAAGAGCTTGTTGTTTCACTTGATTGAAAACATTTTTTGTGCTGTTTTGGAATTATCGTCTATTTCAAATATCGCCAGCCATTAAAAGATGAGAATAATATGGTTTCTTCTAGTTAAGATAAATGTTAAATGTTTTGATTTCTAATGAAACAATACCATTTACAGGATGGTATCATGAGTTACACTAATGTGTACAAGTGGTGAGCCTTAATGCAAAATATATGTTCAATGTGAACAGAATAATTCTATAAATCTGCCGATCTCTTCTCAACGAAATCATTACTGAAATCAATTTTCAAAATGGTGTGTAAAATGATTTCCAAAACAGTTCACAGATTAATAAAAATTAACAGAATTACATCCTCACAAGAATTCCTCAAACACTTTGCACTGGAACGAGAACAATTCCTTTAACCCTGTTGTGACTGGCTAATAATGAGACTTGTCCACTACCACCCTAAGACTTTTAGACCATCAATGCAAGTTGTGACATTCCTCTCCACCATTAGTGAAAAATTCAAAACCAATGTTCCAACCCAACAAAATCATAGCCTTTGTCATTTGAAACAGTAAAATTAATTTTTTTTCCATAGAATTGTAAAATTATACTGAACTTAAAAAATAGCGTATTTGTTGCATGATAGTGTGTTTACCTACCCCACAAAGTAACTCTGAGACTGACATGGTTATGACATCAACTACCTTGGCATCTAAAAACTTCTATTACTTCTCTAAAAGAATAAGTTTACATTATTAAAAAGGATTTCATTCAATAAAATGGTCAACAACATCACCAAATAATGGTCTAAAAAGGGAGCAGGAGACTATATAGGCAAGATTATAAGAAAGCCCATCTCCCAGCTCACAAGTTGCACTGAAATGGAAAGTGATTCATCAACATTACAAAAAATTTTATATGAAAATCCGTTTACTTTTTTGATGTTTTTAGTATAAGTCTTACAAAAACATATTTTTTTATGTCTAAGATAATTTTTGTTATAATTTAGGAATAGAGCTTCCTTATGATGACAACAGATAAACCATAAACACTCAACAATTATAAGGATATATAACAGAAAATACTTCTTTTGGAAATACTTAAAAACCAAGAGTTTGTATATAATTACTTAGGCTTAAATTCCTGTAAATTATAGAATTATAAGAAAAATGTTGTGTTCCAAACTTTTAAATACAATCACTGAATATGAACTTATCACTGACTTAATGTAAATCTCAAACATTTACTATTTAGAAGAATAAACAATGTCATTACATATTAGATACTATGTGCAGTATAGCCACTGCTTTGTTTTTGTCAAAGATAAAGTCATGTTTAGCACACGGGGAGCAGATGTTGTTAAACTGTTGACGTGTAATACACCACAAGTTAGTTTAGTTGCAGTTGTAAATTTGTAGTAGTTTCACTGACGCTTAAGACATAAGTCACTGAAACCCATATAACAATAAAGTATATTGTTTTGTGAGTTCACGTATAGTTATTAATTTGTTTATAACTCAACTCACAAGCCCACTCAATTGTTACTTATTATTTAATACACCAGCCCAGAACCAGATGTCAACAAGTAACAATTCTTTCTTAAATCTGATACAAAGTTTAATTTATTTAAACTGAATTTTTTTTCTTTTTTATCTCTTATTAACGTACTTCTCTGATTTCCTATTGTCTTTTTTTCATGTTCTTGTGGATTTCATCTATAAACACTTTGCTGTATCCATTGAACCTTGCTACACTATAAATGTAATTCAGCTCACTTTTATAATTTTCTTCTGATAAAGGCAAATTAATTAAACGATGTACCATAGAATTGAACGCTGTTTTTTTGTGTGATATTGTGTGAAATAAATTACTGGTGATAAATCTGCTCGTGTGTGTTGGTTTTCTATAAACATTAAAACTCAAAGTATTGTTTATTCTTGATATTGGAACATCTAAAATGGTAAACATGCCTCTTTTTTCATTTCTGTAAATTTTATACTTGGAAAAAACCATTTATTGCGTTACAAAACTTGTCCAGGCTTTGTTCATTGTCACAACAAACACGTCATCCACATACCTCAGCCACACTCTACGGAAATATTCCAAAGTTCTTTCAGCATTCATTTCGAAATAACTCATAAAAAAGTTGGCTAAAAACCTGATAGAGGGTTACCCATAGTGGTGCCTTCCTTCTGGATATAAAATTTATTGTTAAACTGGAAACTATTTTGAGCCATACATAAATTAATAAATGAAATATATCATCTACTTCATTTCTACCACATCCTGAATTTTCTAACAAAATTTTTATCAAGTTGACTGTTTTATCTATGGGTACACTTGGATAAAGTGATACAACATCAAACGAAACAAGGTATTCATTAGGCGAAATACATAAATCTTTAACCTTGTTAACAAATTCATATGTGTGTTTTACTGCCATTGATGGAGGCAAAACAAACCGTTGGAGGCATGGTATCAACCATTTAGCAATTAAATATGTTGGGGAATTAATTCTAGATACTATTGGTCTCATTTTTCTTCCTTCTTTATGGACTTTTGGTAAGCAATACAAACGTGGTAATAACAGGTTACACAGGTAATTAACAGAAACAGTTAATTTTCTTTTTAGTTCACTATCCATTAAACTTTTACAATTTTTTAAAGTTTCGTTGACACTTCTAGTCAATTTTACTATGGGATTTCGCTTTATTGTTTTCACTAAAAGACCAGAAAAATCTGCGATGGCAAAACATTGATTAGAGGAAGAGCACGAATTTAAAGTAGATGATGTAACCTAATTAAAAAACGTTGTTAAGTGTAGTGAATTGGATGCGTGGGAAACTTTGTATATTAATAGGAATAAAAATAATATTGTAAACAATGAGTAAGGCCCTATTCAAAATTCTATATTAATGTAATTATTGTGATACAAGAAAATTTGGTTAAAATCTTGAAATAATAATAATACTAAAATATTAATTATCTATTTTGTTTATATGTAATTATGTTGCATGGTTAAAAATTGTATTGTAATTATTGAGTTAGGTATACAATTTCTATTTGATGTATCATGTTTAAAGTAGGGTTAGTAACTGTTGTTTTGACAAGTGGGCGTGGCAACGCCTACTTATAAATATGGAAGTGTAACCTTACTTTCACCCTAGTTGTAAGTTAGAGTTTGTAGTAGTAACACTCACTGATGATGATGACGTCATTGAAACGTGTATAAGTTAAAAAAATGATTAATTTGTGAGTTTTGTGTACGTTTTTATTTGTTTTAATCAATTATCTGTTTAACAATCTTTTTAAGGATTACTGTAATAGAGGACATTAGTCAATACCTGGCATTATTGGTACCAGCTCCTACAAGTCCCATAGAAAATATTGCATTATGTGCAACTTCTTCATCTAGATCATGCGAGTATTTGTTAAGTACATCGATTACACTCAACTGTGGATTTGATATTGATGATAAAGCAATTGCCAAGGGAACAGCCCGTCTTACTGCTGGCTCTCCATATCGACCCTGTAAAAGTTAACAACACATCTTTCAATTGTTATATAATTAATTTAATATCAATCCCTTGCACAAACATTAAACTTTTTAATCATAACTGTTTACTGTTTACTTGAATGTTGTACAAAGAATTATATTATAATGTCACCATAATTCAAATTGGATTGGACCAAGTGTAATACTTTTTAAAATAATTCAAAACTAGATGTTTTCAAAACTAATAAAATAATAAAAAAACAATAGAAACAGTATTGCACTGAAAAAAATCTTTTAAAAATCAATAAAAATTATATTTGCCTACATATTTGTAATACTACTCCTAGTAAAATTTTCTGTGTTGGTTACAAAAATGTGCTAAGTTTCAAAGAAACAATCCATTACCGTTTAGAAAACAAATTACAAAGTGGCATCAAGTAAGACTGGGCCAACAGTAATAAATACTTTGTTCGTAGAATGTAGTTACTACAGAATGAATTAATATTGTTAATGATATTATTATAATATGTAGCTAATAATAGAAGAATGTAGGTAATTCATAAACTTAATTAGACATTGAAAAATTTACTGAAAAACAATTTTATTTAATGAATTTAATTGAAATCAGCTCTAAAAATTTGCCAACCATACCTAATATCGAAATCTTGTTGCTGTTCATGATGAGCTGGTTGTTAATTCTTATTACACTTTTGCTATTAATTGCAACCAGACTTTTTGTTAACTAAAAGTTGTTAAATTGTTAACTTACACTTGGAGGAAATGTTTTCGTCTTACGACTTCTTCAGCCTTGTATTTTTGCCGCTAGGAATGCTGCAGTTGTGCTTCCTCGGTACTATTATTTTGAAAGTTAGAAGTGATGTGATCGAAGAGTATGTGTGATCTGTGCCATGTTTGTTTATTTAAGATGTCCTTTTAATGTGTGTTAGTATGTATATAAATTCCATACTGTTCTAGTGTGTTTAATTTATGGCCTTTGTTGCATGTGTTGAGGAGGCTCATGTTATTTTCCATACTTTTGCATGAGTGTTTACTGTCCATGATTTGCGAAGGTGGATTCAATAGTAGTGTGCAGTGCGCTTTTGTGTTTTTTATATCTTTCGGAAAAAAAGATCTGCTTGTTTCTTTAATATAGAACTTACGGCAGTTGTTGTATTTTAGTTAGTATACTCCTAGATTGTTGTATGTGTTGGTATTGTTATCAATGCTGTGTCTGATAGATTTTTGGCTTTTATTTGTTGTTCTGTAAGCTACATTGTATCCTGCTTTTTTGAACTGGTGTGCTATTTTATTTGTGAGTTTGTTTATGTTGTTGTTACTGTTCTTGTTGAGTATTCTTCTGTGTAGTTTGTCTATTAAATAATTGTCGTATTCATTTTTGTGAGCTAAATATTTGATTGTGTTTAGTTCCTCTTTGTAGTTAGTTGTGGACATAGGTATTTCACACAATGTGTGATATAACTCATTATCATTATATTGACAAACTATAGTAATATTTATAAAAATATAAATACAATATTTATTAAATGATGAAAAATATTGAATAATATTTTAACTTGATAATGTACAATAAATAAAGTAACACAACTTATCTGTGTTGAAACAACTGTCCCCCAACATAATATCATTTGTTAATACTTAATTTAAGCTAAAATATGAAGAGCATCCTATGATACATGCAAGATGAGATAATTTTACTCCCATAGAAAACTACAGCCTTACCTAACTAAAGGAAGTATTCACTTCAAAAAATAATTTACAGGAATGCACAATGGTCATTATAAATTTTGGAAAAATTAAATCTACAAAACCAACTGAAGAGATAAATAATATATGTTCAATAGACATTTAATAAACAACTTCAAGTGGGAACAATAAGTGAGAAACTGATAAGAGGGAAAACTATTTCCAGGAGTTAAACTAAATTGATTTCTTTTTCGTAACGAATATTTTTCGGAATTCCACCTTTTCTATTACTAATGCCAAACAAATAGTTTCTATCACCAAGTGTTTTATTTAACCAAATTTTGCGTCATGTATGACAATTCCAATACTACTGTTGTATAACAACCTACATTAGCAAAGTTTTATAAATGTCTATACTCCCTCACCCTTAGAGTTTTCTTTAAACTAACGCCCATGTCTATGGAGTTCTTTGAATCCCTCACTCATTTTTCTTTGTTTTCCTACTTGCAAAAATAAAATTTGTATATCTTTTTTAATCAAGAATGACCTTACAAACCACATTCATATCTAAAATTTTAAATATAATTTATGTATATGTGTTATAATTGAGATTAAACTACAATGAGTTTCCTGTATTTGTAAATACCACAGTTCTTTAATAATCTGGAGGATATGAAACCAAAGCACTGAAAGTACTGTATTACTGGGAGGTAGCCCTAGAACTAATATATGTAGCAAAAGGTTTAAGGTTGCATTGTTGTCAGTTGTATCGTTTAGTACTCGTTAAATATAAGTTACTGTAATTTACACAAATCAATTCCTTAGATTATCAATAAATCAATTGTTTACATCCGGATAGGAGATATGGTCCTTTCACTATATTCTACCTACAAATAATGAACTTACTGTTACCAGCTCTGTCGTTGTTTGTGTGCGGTCTAAGTATTGTTGTGATACTAACCTAAAAAAATGTGATACTAACATGGTTTACTTTTGTCGATCTGATATTTGACAAAAATATTAGGAAAATATATGATATTACAAAAAAAAGGTATTTTAGTTTAAACTATGAAAGGATTCATATGGAAATAGCCAGTTATGTTATTTTACTGATTTATTTATTCATCACAAAACTGGTTGTCAAGTAGAAGATAAACAAGCAAAAGCGGAATGCAGACTATTAAATTTGGTTATCAATTTTAAAAAAAGTTGAGAAGGAAGGAAGATTCTCATAGTGACAAGGACTAACTAATTTACATAGGTTTGGGTTTTTCATGCAACTCTTTCTATTTTTAGTTGTACTGTATATATTTATAATGTTTTAAAAGCACTTTTCAAACCTTCATTGTTTTTTTAAAAAAATATCATCATTTCTTCTAGTTTTATAGACTGATAGAAAAAGCTGTGTTAATTCTTGAAAAATGGCTAGATTACTAGCACGACAAATGATAACTCTATTAAAGTTTTTAAAACAATGTGAGATTGGTGTTTAATAATCTAAAGGACACAAGTAATGGTCTGATACAAACTTGAATTCCTATACGGAATTCTATACAGCATTAGGAAAGAGAATGTTAGGGTATCCAAATATACTAAAAATGACAAAACATACCTTGATTTGATAAAATTTAACATATGTAAATACTTTTTTAAAAGAAAAAATACCAATAGGTAATTCTAATTGTCAACAAACCAATTGTCCAAATATCCGTGTTGTCATTTCCGAACCTGTCTCTTCTCCCATAGCAATGACGGCAACAGATAGAGCTGCTACAGCTTGCATTCCTGTCAAATCTTTTGGTTTTTCCTTGTTTTTCTCGTCTTTTTTGTCTTCTTTTTTATCATCCTTTTTTGTCTCTTTTGTTGTCTCCTCTTTCTCCTTCTAAGTAACATTTACAGAACATAAATATAATAACAATACCAATGCTCACCCATTATACACAAAACAAATATACAATTATACAAATTATAAATACAAATACTTTTTTATAAGTCAATTATTAATAAAATAGCCATAAATAAATTAGCAAAACTAATTACCAACTGTCCCAGTAGATAATCTTTAAAAAGTTGGCTGTTTTATCTTCAGCTATAATCTGCATGTATTACAGATAAAGGATAATTTGAACATTGTTCATTAGGAATAGCCAATAATTAGAAGTTTTAAGTTGGCCCCTTGAACTTTAAATACTGTCAATGTAATACAATTATGGATAATTTGAAGTTTTTTGTTTGAATATAAGGCTCAAATTTCAGGCACACATTGGTTATTACTTTTTTAAAGTGATTGTGTGAGTGTTTGCCATTTCTTTGAACAAACCACGTGTTCCGTATGAGACATTAACATTTAGTAAAAAAGTTGCTCTTATTTGTGAGGTGTAAAACTGTCTGAGGAAGAAAGTGAAATATGGGATAGCATGCACTAGTGTCTACATTTTTGAAAAATAAGGAGAAAATATTAAACAATGCTTTGAGTGGAAATGGAAAAATTCTCATACAAGCCAGAGAAACAGATAACCCTAAAGTGGATGATGTGTGTTGAAGTGGTTCAACACGTTCAGCACGGCTAGCAGTCCGGCACGCTCTGGGTTCCCTTACAAGGCACAGACATCATGCCGGTGCACTCCTATCTTATTTTCTTACAGACGGTGAGCTCACCGGCACGCTCACTCCCAGGCTAATAGAAACTTCTCTAGTGTCGATATGTGTTTGTATAAAGGTTTGATTTTTACGTCAGTGCTTCAGAAGAGTTTGGAGAATAATGTGCCTGAGTCGTTTTTAAATCTGACCATCCCAAGTTAACTTTTGATGCTTCAACTGAAACAATGCTTCATGAAGTTTTATGAACAGATTTAATTTGGTTTAACTTTTATATTTTAATGTTTTATTTTAGTTTGAACCAATTAACGCGGCAAAATATCCGGTAAAAACAACGATCATGAAAATTAACTAAGCTTTCTGAACTAACGCAAGAATAAACAATAACTGTCCTATTAGAGTGAATGGACCAACTCAAAGTAGGAATTATTGAAAATATGAGTCATTGACAAAATGCTTGGACGCCCGAAAACCTAATGTGTCAACATAAGATTGTAGTAAACAAATGTCAGCTAATCTCGGCTTTAATTAGTCTTGGACGTGGCCTATGCATTATCTATGTCTCCGTTTACATTATCGATCTCTATGGCTTTGTGAAACACATGGCACAAACAGAAACAAACATTCCGAGTTAAACGTTGAGTGCTTATTTTAGTATGTAGTATATTTTAGTAGTAAGGTCTTTAGTTTTGTATGTGAATTATCTTTTTTTCTCTGTCTCTATTATTGTGTTTTATTATTTGTCATACAGTATTTTATCATTTGTATTTCTTTTTTATAATTGTGACCCGATAAATAAAACAATATTTTAGTATCTAATACACTGTTCTGATGTCCCCAATAAACATGTTTATGTTAGAAATAAAATTATTGATATGAAAACAACGGGCTCGATAATTAGGTGCTACGACAAGCTATGCAACCCAAATAGTGTTCCACTGCCGTCAGAGGTGGAAGTTAACGAAAAACAGACAGTAGTTTGATGAGATCACCAATATCTCCGTCGTACTGAAAATGTTAAAAGCGCTAGGGACCAAAACATTAAATTATCTAGCACCATTGTTCGAACAAAGAAAGATTTTGCCTTAGGTTTGGGGGAAAGAGGTTTAAAAGGTAGTACCGGTTGATTGGGTGGTCACAAGGAAAAACATCACCTTCAAGTCTGTTTGCGGTGTATGTGTTTGTGGAAATCAATAACCTGCAAATGTTTGGAAAGACAATGTTTTACAATTGAGTGAAGAGACCTCCAGCAAATGACATCTTTAACATAGAAAAATAAGGTTTTGGTTTTTAATTACAACACTTGAGGCATTTTTAGACAGCCTGACACAATTCTCCACACTTCAATTTACCTGGGAGAAATCTACATCAGCCATCACCTTTTTGGATGTAGAGGTAACACTCCAGAATGGAAATATCAACACACGAATTCACATCAAACCGACAAACCACCTAAAATATCTCCATTTCGACAGCAACCACCTGATAAACATAAAACGATCCATTCCATACAGTCAAGCAATCAGGGGTAAGAGAATCTGTTCGAATGATAGGGAATTGGAAGATTTTAATAGAAAGATATCAACAGCCTTCCAGAGAAGAGGATACCCAAAAAAACTCATTGAAAACCAAATTCATTCAGCACAATCCTCGGTTCACCATAAACCACAAACAGAACAAAGTAAACTGTCTTTAATAACAGACTACCATCCTGTCTACATAAACTCAACAAGATATTGAGAGATGGCTTCAAAATTCTTCAAGCTTCCGTCCACACCAAAAATCTTTTCACCGATCCACCGCAAATTTGGTACAAGCAACCTCCCAACTTGAAAAACATCCTAGTACATCCTAAACTACCAGACCCTGATGCAGAGAAACCACACAAACTTCCTCATGGCTCCTTCCCATGCAATAGACCTAGATGCAAGACGTGTCCAATACACCCCTCAGCAAATAGTTTCAACAGCCAAACAACAAAAATGGTCTTCAAAATACAGGGTCATCATAATTGTACATCGAAAAATGTCATATACCAGTTACAATGTAAACTTTGCTCAGCACAGTACATAGGCCTGACCACGGATGGTCTGAATATCAGAATGAATGGCCACAGACATGATGTTAAAATTATGAATATGGATAGACCAACAGCTCAACATGCAGCGAGTTACAACATCACAACTTTTGATGACTGCTATACCACAAAAATAATTAAATCACTCCCCCCTGATTGCAATCCCTCAGAACTGAGAAGGTGGGAACTATCATACCAGTGGTATACCAAGTCCAGAGAATCCCCTAACCTCAACATCAGATAAATCCATTCATTTTTTTTTCCTAATAGCCTTATCTCTTTTCCCCTGACAGACTTATATAAACTATAATCACTCATATGTTCATGGAAACAATATATATATATCTTTAATCTGTGCATCTGTGACATCTGATTTCTACTCTACACAATCTGTGATTACAAATATTTTATTTCATTCTCTCATATTTCTTTTTGTGTTTTCTCTTCGATTGACAAAGACCACTGTGTGGTTGAAATATATCATTGTTTAAGTGCTTTTATGTGTTTCTATTTCAAGACTACAGAGTGGACTCTTACCAAGGTAAGTCTGTCAGTCTCCTAGTCCAAAAAATCTAAATAATCTTTACCAACCAAAACTAACCTAAAATATATATATATATATATATATATATATATATATATTCTTGATATTTAACATTATCCATTGTTTTTCCGTTGCACTGACTTTATGAAGTTAATATATTACTGTGTGAGTAATTTTATCCACCATTAAGTGCAATAATTTTACCTTGAGTGATGAGGCACCTTTCGGTCGTTGACCATTGTCGAATCACTCGTGATTCGACAATGGTCAACGACCGAAAGGTGCCTCATCACTCAAGGTAAAATTATTGCACTTAATGGTGGATAAAATTACTCACACAGTAATATATTAACTTCATATATATATATATATATATATATATATATAGATTTTTTGGACTAGGAGACTGACAGACTTACCTTGGTAAGAGCCCACACAGTAGTCTTGAAATAGAAACACATAAAAGCACTTAAACAATGATATATTTCAACCACACAGTGGTCTTTGTCAATCGAAGAGAAAACACAAAAAGAAATATGATAGAATGAAATAAAATTGTAATCACAGATTGTGTAGAGTAGAAATCAGATGACACAAATGCACAGATTAAAGATATATATTGTTTCCATGAGCATATGAGTGATTATAGTTTATATAAGTCTGTCAGGGGAAAAGAGATAAGGCTATTAGGAAAAAAAAAATTAATGGATTTATCTGATGTTGAGGTTAGGGGATTCTCTGGACTTGGTATACCACTGGTATGATAGTTCCCACCTTCTCAGTTCTGAGGGATTGCAATCAGGGGGGAGTGATTTAATTATTTTTGTGGTATAGCAGTCATCAAAAGTTGTGATGTTGTGACTCGCAGCATGTTGAGCTGTTGGTCTATCCATATTCATAATTTTAACATCATGCCTGTGGCCATTCATTCTGATATTCAGACCATCCGTGGTCAGGCCATTTTATTTCATTCTATCATATTTCTTTTTGTGTTTTCTCTTCGATTGACAAAGACCACTGTGTGGTTGAAATATATCATTGTTTAAGTGCTTTTATGTGTTTCTATTTCAAGACTACAGTGTGGACTCTTACCAAGATAAGTCTGTCAGTCTCCTAGTCCAAAAAATCTATATAATCTTTACCAACCAAAACTAACCTATAAATATATATATATATATATATATATATATATATATATATATATATATATATATATATATATATATATATATATATATATATAATATATAATATATATATATATATATATATATAAATTAATAATATATTTAAATATAATTGCGTCTGGGATTTGTTTGTATTTATTTTCTTTTATGTGGTTTGTCATTGAATTGATGTATTTGGTATTTTCAATTATTACTGGTGTGTTTGTTTTATCTGATTTTAATATTATGTATTCGTTATTTTTTAGTTTTTCCTTGAGTTCCATAATTTCTTTTTTGTTTATATATTGTTTTGTTTTTTTGGGGTTTTTATTAGATTAATATTATTATTAATGCTGTTTCTTATGTGTTCTGTGTTTTGGTGGGAAATTTTATGGATGTTAGATTCTGTATCAACTATTTAGGTTTTTCATTATTTGGTTTTTGTTAAAATTGGGTAGATTATATTTGAAAGCATTTATTATTATTATTTTTTCTTTTTCAGTGAATTGTTTTAGTTAGGTTTATTTTATAAACCTATGTTCATAAACCTAACTAAAACACAATTCACTGTATGATCTACATAAAATATAAAACATTTTCAATGGTTAATGTATACAAAATCATATATAATAAATTAATAAAAAATGATATATTTGTTTTTTTTACCACTGATGTATAGTGTTCACTGCAAATCTGAAGCTGTTCCTGAACTACTAAAACATCTCCTGTGCCTGCATATGCACACATTTTCAACATTTGTTGTGCCATTGAGCGGAAGGGATCTGGTAATACATCCAACGCCGCTTTTGTTGCTTCTGTAGCATCTTTCTGACCTAATATCCAATAACCAAATTTGTAAATAGGTAGTGTTTTATACTAAATATTAAAACTAATTTATATAAATTATATCTGATTTAAATGCAATAGTTATTTTTCTTTAAAACTCTTCATCAAATCACAGAAAAAGATTGTTAAATTAAAATAAAACTTTTTACAATGTGGTACTTGCCCATTGGCCTACCAGATTCTGCAGGCACTGGGTTACACAGAAAATCCAATTAATATGGGGCAATATAAGGGTGTTTACTATAAATTTCGTAAGTTTAGTGCTTCAAGACAGACATTCGAAAAACTTAGAATGTTGTTACTAACACCCTAAGACATAATTAAAAATAATTTGATATTTTAAAATTATTAATTAATGTTATTTTTTGAATTTTATAACATTTTGTAGTAAGCAGCATTTTTAACATATAAACATTTCTATTTTTTATTTAAAATAGGTAATTATTAAAATTATTATTACAAAGACATTTTTTATTTGGTGATTTTCACTCAGGAGAAAAAAAACTTTATTTATACGAAAGAAAGAAGATACATAAAACTAGTTTGGCCAAACCTGAACCGGGTGTGTTTAGTTTTTTAAATATAGCTCATTATTTACAGGTTCATGATGGAGTGGTTGATGTTCTTGTGATGTAATGAAGTAAGATGGGTGAAAAAGCACCAAGTGAAGAATAACCAAAACTGGTTGCTGCATCTGTTTTTTTTTTAATTAAAAAGAAACATTTCCGGTTCAAAAACAAAATACTCATAATACCACACCCACCCTAACTTCTTCTGTTCTAAGAATAAAATTGTAAATAAAATGTTACTGTTTTGATATTGCAGAAGACAATTGTGAGAAGACCTTGTCTGCCTTAATGAAAATGTTTTTTTCACATTGTCTGAAAATGGGAAAAAAGATGGATTCATTATACTTATTGAAGAAGATTACTTTGAAGTAGATGGGTGTTAAACCCCTTCACTAGTAAGGTTTTACATTTCTCAATGCTGTATGAGCCTCTGGCATGCATATAGTTAGGTAAAATTTTTTTTGCTTAAAATTAAATTTAGAACAAAATAAACATTTTAAATTTGCTTGTATACTCCTTTAAATTTATAAATCTATTCAATTGAGATGTTAACCTAATATGATGTACTTTTTATTATTATTATATTATTTGTTACTTATGAGGTACGACAATTAAGTAATGAGACTGATGTAAAAAATATATAACTTACGTTTTTAGTCAGCTTTAGTGTAATTTCCTTCTACTTGGACACACTTACTCCAGTACTTCCTACTTGTGGTAACCTTTCTAGAACCATTCTTCTACAATGTCCTCCAAGAAAATAGTGTCCCTAGACAGCTATTTGACTTTTAGAAATAGTTTTCACACGATGCGACATCGGGTGAGTAAGATGGCTGTGGTAATACTGAAAAGTATTTTCAGCTTAAAAATTGCTATAAAGACAGTGCATTGTTGTGATGAAGAATCAAACTACCAGAAAGGTTTGCAATGACACAAAGAACTTGTTTTCGAAGTCTTTCTACAATTTCTTTGTACAAATATTAGTCAACTGTTTGGGCAGAAAGAACCCACTCTTTATTAACCTTAGGATCGAAGAAGTACACAAGCACGCATTTTACTTTTGATTTTCACATGCAAGCTTTTTTGGTCTGGGTGGTCCTTTTGAACAACATTGCAAACTTTGTTGTTTTATTTCTAGATCGTACTGGTAGAACAAACTTTTATCACTAGTGATTCCAATAAATCTGAATTAATTTTGAATTGGTCTAACAAATCAACTGCTACATTTTTCCACGTTTCTCGCTGTTGGTCGGTGAGATTTTTAGGAACCACCTTTGCATAAATTTTCTCATACCCAGATTTTCAGTTAGTATTTCAGAAACAGTTTCCCAATTGATGTTGAATTTTTCTGTCATCATTTTAACGGATAATATTCGATCAGGCCTTACAATTTCACACACCCTTTCCAAGTTTACCAGTCCGCAAGATTGATGGTCTTCGTTCTGCCCTCACAAAACATTCTATGCAGAAAAAACTCGAGCTTTTGACATAATCGCATTTCCAGAAGCCTTCTGTAGCTTACTGTAAGTTGTTATCGCATTCCCACCCAATTTAACACAAAAAGAAATGGCATATCACTGTGCAATATTGCGTGATTCCATTATATATATATATATATATATATATATATATATATATATATATATATATATATATATATATATATGTGTAATATTAAATTAAATATTTAGGAAATATAATAATTCTCATTTAAAATTTCTCTACCATTCAGAAAATAATAGGCTAAAGACTATTATTGCTTAAATATTTATATTGCAGTTAATGTTGCTTACCAAGAAAACAGATTCCCAGAGCTAAAGGCAAGAATCTTGCATATGGAGAATCTAAAAGATCTGAATGTGGTAGATCAAGAAGTGTTTGTAAAAGTGACGACAGAACTTCTGGGTCTCCACTTCCAACTGTAATTAAGGCACATGAAAGTGCAGCTAAAGCCATAACCTCAGAACTTGATTTCTTGTCTGATAATACTGGCAGAAGTAAAGAAACTACGTCTTGACGTTTAGTACCAGCATATGCTAATCCCAAACCTGAAAAGTCAAAGTACATTAAGCAAAACATCAGTTTAATTGTAACAGGTAATTTTAACTGTAACACCAATATGTAACAATACATTTCACAGTTATTAATAACTACTCAGTAATCCTTCCACCAGTAATTACAATTTTTGTTTGTGTATTTAAATTTTTTTAAATGTGTTTCAAAATTTCGCAAAAGCTACTTAACTGTTTATTTAATCCAGCACATGTTTAACTTTATTATCCAACTCAAATAATTAGTTTGTGTATTTTAACAAATGAGACATATGTGACATGTAGAAAAAAGACTAATTCAAAGATAGACAAGACAAATACTAGAATGGAGGCAGAAAGCTTATAAGTAATAACTGAACTGGTTTGTGAGTTGAGGTTATAACAAATAAGTAACCGCACAAGAACTCAGAAATTAATATTCTTCATTATCATACACATTTCAATGACTTATGTCATCATCATCAGTGACACTACTACAAATTTACAACTGCAATTCACCTATTATTTTAGTTGCAGTTGTAAATTTGTAGTAGTGGCACTGATGATTATGGCATAAGTCATCGGAATGTGTATGATAATAAAGTATACTAATTTGTGAGTTTGTGTGTAGTTACATATTTGTTTAAAAAGCTTATAAACAAAATAGAGAATGAAGGAATAATAATCAATGAAACTAAGAGAAGAATGGATTATATGACCTGGGAACAAAACAAGCAAAATAATATAGTATTAAAAAATTAGTATTTCAACTTTTGTGTTTCTGAAAACAGTTGTAGTGATTCTGAAAAATGTAAAAAGAGTTCTTTGTTTGTTTGTGTTATGATTACAAAAAAAGCTGTAGAACCAACTAGAACTGTACCTAATAGCTTACAAAGTGAGAGAAATATTAGCAAAACCATTTTTTAAATATATATAAATATGAAGTTATATGCAACGGAAAAATAATGGATAACGTTAAATATCAAGAATATATAAATATATATATATATATATATATATATATATATATATATATATATATATATATATTTAAGTCCAAAACTGCAATCTCTTGGAAATAAATAATTATACACATATAGAAAGGAAAATCCTTTCTCTTTTTTGATTGAGAAAGATCATTGTTTGAATGAAATATTTCATAGTATGATAAGTTTTTTATTTGTGTTTATTTATTTATTTCCAAGATTGCAGTTTTGGACTATTGCCATTAGGTAAGTCTGTCAGTCTCCTATCTAGTCCAAAAATTCTTAAACAAGCTCTAAGCTCTACTAGAAATCCACCACATATTTGGTTCAGACAACTTTCTAATTTGAAAAATATTTTAGTACATCAAAAATTACCAGATTCGAGTATTGAAAAACTGCCTAAACTTCCTCATGGCGCCTTTCCACGCAACAGACCTAGATGTAAGACATGTCCAATACACATCCAAACAAAAAGTTTCAATAGCCTAGCAACAAATGTGAACTTCAAGGTTCAGGGTCATCATACTTGTAAATCTAAAAATGTAATATATCAGTTGCAATGTAAATTCTGTCCAGCACAGTACATAGGCCTAACCACGGATGGTCTGAGCACCACAATGAATGGCCACAGTCATGACATGGGACCATTGATATAGACAGGCCAGTAGCTTAACGCGCTGCTAGTCACAACTTCATATCATTCAATGATTCTTATACCACCAAAATAATTAAAGCCCTTCCCTCTGATTGCATCCCTTCAAAATTGAGAAGATGGGAGTTGTCAAACTAGTGGTACACCAAATCTAGATAACCTCTTAACCTCAACTTCAGATAATTCCTTTTACCTAGTATTTTTTTTAAATCCTTCTAACTCTTTATTGAACAAAAAGTTATGAATGACAATCAAGTATGTAACTGTGATAAGGCAAGGCAATTAAATTATAAATTGTTGTCTAGTAAAAGTCTTGTACCCAAAACAGAAGCATCAAACTTGTGGTATGCAAGTCCCTAACGGTATGTAGAAGCCTGAAGGGGGGATATGAGAAAATAATACCAGTAATGGCGGACATCAAAATTTCACACTTTAGATTTGAATCAAATACAAGATTACATTAGTAGTTGATAAGATAGTTGATGTGTTGTTGATCGGAAATTGCCTGAAGCTTGTATGTCTGTGTGGAACTGAAAGCACAGAATAGAACAGCGATGGGAAACACCTATTCCAGATTTAGGTAAACAATATAAATAAAGGAATGGGTTTATGATTGAATGATAAGGAACTTTCAGGGTACCGTCTGTCATGTTGCCCAAACAAAAATATTGTATACACAGCCGGTTCCCCCAGCTCCACTCATACTTACTAGCCAGTCAGGCAACCACTCTTTGTCGTAACCATATTAAATTACCATATACAGCGACTCTTTTGCTTTCTTTGTTTCCCTCAAAGTTTTACTTCAACAATATTGTTTCTCCTTCAGTACGTCTTTTGGTTTGAAGCAAGTGCCAGGCATCTTATAGTCATTAACATTTAGCTTCTCCGTTAGTGTCATATTGTTTATATTATTGTGTTTGTAAATACAATCTCAATGAACATTATTGTATTTACAAGTGGTTGAAAAGAGGCACATTTAAGACTTCTACAACTAACAGAGACGGCATGATGCAGCAAGTAGCAGTTCAAACCAATCTGATTTACAATCGCCTTTATAAGAGAGTGTGTCAGAGGACAGAATAGTGGCAGCGGTAATACTAGGGTAATTATATGGGTGTGTCAGAGGACAGAATAGTGGCAGCGGTAATACTAGGGTAATTATATGGGTATGTCAGAGGACAGAATAGTGGCAGCGGTAATACTAGGGTAATTATATGGGTGTGTCAGAGGACAGAATAGTGGCAGCGGTAATACTAGGGTAATTATATGGGTGTGTCAGAGGACAGAATAGTGGCAGCGGTAATACTAGGGTAATTATATGGGTGTGTCAGAGGACAGAATAGTGGCAGCGGTAATACTAGGGTAATTATATGGGTGTGTCAGAGGACAGAATAGTGGCAGCGGTAATACTAGGGTAATTATATGGGTGTGTCAGAGGACAGAATAGTGGCAGCGGTAATACTAGGGTAATTATATGGGTGTGTCAGAGGACAGAATAGTGGCAGCGGTAATACTAGGGTAATTATATGGGTGTGTCAGAGGACAGAATAGTGGCAGCGGTAATACTAGGGTAATTATATGGGTGTGTCAGAGGACAGAATAGTGGCAGCGGTAATACTAGGGTAATTATATGGGTGTGTCAGAGGACAGAATAGTGGCAGCGGTAATACTAGGGTAATTATATGGGTGTGTCAGAGGACAGAATAGTGGCAGCGGTAATACTAGGGTAATTATATGGGTGTGTCAGAGGACAGAATAGTGGCAGCGGTAATACTAGGGTAATTATATGGGTGTGTCAGAGGACAGAATAGTGGCAGCGGTAATACTAGGGTAATTATATGGGTGTGTCAGAGGACAGAATAGTGGCAGCGGTAATACTAGGGTAATTATATGGGTGTGTCAGAGGACAGAATAGTGGCAGCGGTAATACTAGGGTAATTATATGGGTGTGTCAGAGGACAGAATAGTGGCAGCGGTAATACTAGGGTAATTATATGGGTGTGTCAGAGGACAGAATAGTGGCAGCGGTAATACTAGGGTAATTATATGGGTGTGTCAGAGGACAGAATAGTGGCAGCGGTAGTACTAGGGTAATTATATGGGTGTGTCAGAGGACAGAATAGTGGCAGCGGTAGTACTAGGGTAATTATATGGGTGTGTCAGAGGACAGAATAGTGGCAGCGGTAATACTAGGGTAATTATATGGGTGTGTCAGAGGACAGAATAGTGGCAGCGGTAATACTAGGGTAATTATATGGGTGTGTCAGAGGACAGAATAGTGGCAGCGGTAATACTAGGGTAATTATATGGGTGTGTCAGAGGACAGAATAGTGTCAGCGGTAATACTAGGGTAATTATATGGGTGTGTCAGAGGACAGAATAGTGGCAGCGGTAATACTAGGGTAATTATATGGGTGTGTCAGAGGACAGAATAGTGGCAGCGGTAATACTAGGGTAATTATATGGGTGTGTCAGAGGACAGAATAGTGGCAGCGGTAATACTAGGGTAATTATATGGGTGTGTCAGAGGACAGAATAGTGGCAGCGGTAATACTAGGGTAATTATATGGGTGTGTCAGAGGACAGAATAGTGGCAGCGGTAGTACTAGGGTAATTATATGGGTGTGTCAGAGGACAGAATAGTGGCAGCGGTAATACTAGGGTAATTATATGGGTGTGTCAGAGGACAGAATAGTGGCAGCGGTAATACTAGGGTAATTATATGGGTGTGTCAGAGGACAGAATAGTGGCAGCGGTAATACTAGGGTAATTATATGGGTGTGTCAGAGGACAGAATAGTGGCAGCGGTAATACTAGGGTAATTATATGGGTGTGTCAGAGCGCTTGGTGTTGCTAGGTTTGTATATATCAGCTGATTAAAACGCGGTATTTCAGTCACAGATATCTTCATTTGTTGATGAGTTACATGCAGTTTAGTAAAGAGTGTTTTTTTCGTTTGTCGGATTGTAAAATGGTAAGCTTGCATACTTAAATGATATTTTTTCAGAGTTCAATAAATTTATTGTAGGATTGCAGAACAGTTCTATTAACATCTTCAAGGTATCAGACAAAATTGAGTCTATGATGAAGTTGTAGTTTTGGGAATCTTGTCTTATACAGAACCACTACATGAAGTTTTTGACACACTTAATAGATTCTTGATGGAGAACAATCTCAAACTCTCTGAGGAAGTGAAATGTGATATTGTACCACACTTAGAAGCCCTTCAAGCATCATTCAGGAGGTTCTTCCCACAGTGAAATTGTGAAGACAACTGGATTTCAAATCCCTTTGATCTTCAATATTCCAACACTTTAGCTGCCATGTCGTGCCAATTGGCCCGATGGCCTAGTAGGCTGAACCACTACGCCCGACATTGTTGTCTAGTAATGTTTTATGTTTATTCATACTACTTAACCGGTGTTACTTCTTTTGGAAAACTTAATGCACAGTATTAAACAACAAGCTTCACACTACTTTCTTTCTTTCTTTCTTAGTACGGGCGTCCAGCATCATTCATAGCCGATGGCCCGGTGTCCAATGTACGCAGCACAAGCAAGCTGCCAGTGTTTTTCGCTTTTAAGGATGTCCTCAAAATCATTGACTTCTGCTCTTAGTAGGTCACGTGAAAGAATTGGATAGCTGCAACGCAGACGTATGTGCTCCAGATCCTCTTCATCGTCTTCGCATAATTCACAGTGCGACGAATCGGTAAAGTTGAAGAGGAATAGGTACTTCTGCGTCACTGTGACCGCTTCTAGCTCTTGCTGCAAAAGATGCTAGTTGTCTTTGCATCCCTTTATATAAGTTCCGATCAGTTGGTAGGGGTTGAATCTTGTGTAGGTGTCTCCCAATGGTTGACTGATTCCATTTGTCCGACCAGGCATTATAGAAATATTTGTTGCTTTGGTTCCTACAGTGAAGCAATGAAACCTTCGTCTCATCTGTAGTCACACTACTTAAAGATATAATTATGGCGGTTTTTGTTTGATAAATAAATGCCGACGATATAATAAACATGATGTTATTTTAGGAGCTCTTCATCGGAATATACACCCCGACACACGTTTCTTAACAATTTTGGTGAAGTCGAGTTGATTATTCCAATGAAACAAATTGGTTCATTGAAAGAAGTTAATCTTTATATACTTTCACAATAAAATAAATAATTTTTAATGATGTATTACAATACAGTCTCGCTAATCCAGTCACCGATGATCCGGACGTCCAGCTAATCCAGACAGCCCAAAATTTTTGTTTAGTTATAGTATTTTACAGTGCACAATCAGTATGCCGTCCACAAAAATATTTATTTTTATATGTCTATATTTGTTATTTTTTAAAGGGGCTTTCCTACTAATAGACAAATAATATAATTTATTCATTAAAATGAATTTACCATATTATTTGTTTCTTTTGCCTATTAAAGTAGGAAAAACTTCTTTGAAAAAATATATTCACATTAGATCTCCCAACACTACAACGCAAGTGACATCACAGACATCTTGAGATAAACAAAAGATAAAGGGCCGCTGACTAAACGGATAGACAATCTATCCGTCTGGCGTCAGGTCAGTTGTGTTGTCGGACGATGCCACCTTTACTGCTTCTCGCAAGATATCTGCTCAGTTGTCATTTAATTCTAGTGCGATATTGATCTGTGTTTTTTATTTACGTCTCGTTCAGTGTTCAGTGAAAATGGCGACTAAACGTAAGTCAGTGACAGTGACAATGGAATAAAAACTCCAAGCTTTGTTTCGTATTGATGGAGGTAAATCCCTTAGTAAAATTGCAAAAGAGTTGGGCGTGGGAAAACAAACTGTTTCCAATTGGGAAAAAAGCAACAGGAAATTGAAGATTTTTGTGCAAAAATGGTTAGTAAAGACAGTTTAGGTGGCAGAAGCACTTTATTAAAACCAAAATATGAAACCCTAGATGATGCTTTGTATGTTTGGTTTCGCCAACGACGGGAACAGGGTGTTCCATTATCGGGTGTAAATTTGCAAACGATCGCGCTGAAACTGAATGAAAGTTAAAAGAAGACCCTAATGTTACTGTCAGTGGAGTTGGCTGTCACGGTGGAAGGAACGACACGGCATCCATCAACTCAGAATAAGTGGTGAAATTTTGTCAGGTGACAGTGATGCCAGTGAAAAATTCAAAGACAAATTTGGCAAGTTTCTCAGAGATGAAAACTTACAACCTGTCAGGATACAATGCTGTCGAAACCGGATTAAATTATAAAATGTTCCCAAAAAAAACTTTAGCTCCAAATTAGATTCAGTAGCAAAAGGCCATAAAGTTAAGAAAAAAAACGTATGATTTTGCAGCCCTGCAGTAATGCTTCTGGAGATCTAAAATTTCCACTTTTGGTGATAGGGAAATCCGCAAAGCCTAGGGTTTTTAAAAATTTTAATTTAAGTGTTCTACCGGCCCAATACAAGTTCCAAAAATCAGCGTGGATAAACAGTCAAATTTTTAAAACAGAAAAAACTCCCTCGAAAAGTGGTTTTACTAACTGATAATGCCCCATGCCATCCAAATGAAAAAGAATTGCGTCATGGTGATATTTTTGTTAAATTTCTTCCTCCTAACGTCTCATTCAGCCGATGGACCAGGGCGTGATAGAGGTGATAAAACGGCGATATAGGAAAAAGTTAATTTTATCGCTTTTGGAACAACAAGAAGCAGATCCAGCTACACAATTTATTGAAATTCTTAAAAAAGTGACTATAAAGGATGTCATTTATATGGCTGCAGAATCGTGGGAGGAAATTCAACCGTCTACAGTCCAAAAGAACTGGAAAAAATTGTGGCCTGAAATGCCACAGGAAATTGAAAAAACCGACAGTCAACCTACTAATGACAACACTGAATTTTTTCAGATTTTTCAACAATTGGAGGGTTGTGCAGAGTTGAAAGACACTGATATTTCCGAGTGGATTATCAATGATAATGACATTGGTTATCAAATGCTCAACGGAGACGAAATCATCGCGGTGTGCACTGCAAACGCAACAAATGACAGCTCGGAAGAGGAAGACTACACAGACGAACCGGTCAGCCCAACTTATGATGGGGCAGCTGCAATGCTTATTTCTATGCAATTATTTGTTTCTTTTGCCTATTAAAGTAGGAAAAACGTCTTTGAAAACATATATTCACATTAGATCTCCCAACACTACAACGTACGTGACATCAGAGACATCTTGCGATAAAAGAGAGATAAAGGACCGCTGACTAAACGGATAGACAGTCTATCCGTCTGGCGTCAGGTCAGTTGTGTTGTCGGACGGATGCCACCTTTACTGCTTCTCGCAAGATTTCTGCTCAGTTGTCATTTAATTCTAGTGCGATATTGATCTGTGTTTTTTATTTACGTCTTGTTCAGTGTTCAGTGAAAATGGCGACTAAACGTAAGTCAGTGACAGTGACAATGGAATAAAAACTCCAAGCTTTATTTCGTATTGATGGAAGTGAATCGCTTACTAAAATTGCAAAAGAGTTAGGCCTGGGAAAACAAACTGTTTCCGATTGGAGAAAAAGCGACAGGAAATTGAAGATTTCTTTGCAAAAATGGTTAGTAAAGACAGTTTAGGCGGCAGAAGCACTTTAAAAAAACCAAAAAATGAAACCTTAGATGATGCTTTGTATGTTTGGTTTTGCCAACAACGGGAACAGGGTGTTCCATTATCGGGTGTAAATTTGCAAACGATCGCGCTGAAACTGAATGAAAAGTTAAAAGGAGGCCCTAATTTTACTGCAAGTGTGGGTTGGCTGAATTTGTTCAGATTTTTAACAATTGGAGGGTTGGGCCGAGTTGAAAGACACTGATATTTCCGAGTGGATTATTAGTGATAATGACATTGGTTATCAAGTGCTCAATCGTCGCGGTGTGCACTGTAAACGCAGAAAATGACAGCTCGGAAGAGGAAACTACACAGACGAACCGGTCAGCCCAACTCATGATGGGGTGGCTGCAATGCTGCAGGGGTTGATGACCTACTTTGAGAAACAGTGATACGTCAACTGCGGAGCTACTGACCTTGAAACGCCTACGAGATCGTACTGTGAAACAATGTCATTTATCGTTAAAACAAAAGAGCATTACGGACTTTTTACACTAAGTTTTTTAAAGTTTATTTTTGTTTCAGTTTCATTTTTGTTTGAGTTTTTTGTGCGTTTTTACAGTATAGTGTAAATAACTGTATGTGAATACATTTATTCAACAAGAAAGATGCTTTGATATTTATTCATGTCATACCTTTTCTGTTACAATTACAGGATTTTTTGCTAAATAAGCTATGAAATACTGTACTGTAAGCTATATTTAGGCCTCAATTTCACTAAAACTACAATTTCAATATGTTTCCCCGCCTAAAACACATATTGTATGCATTTGTTTGGTTTTTTCCGTCTAATCTGGACTTTCGTTGATCCGGACAGGGTCCGGTCCCATCAAGTCCGGATTAGTGAGACTGTACTGTATATTGATTTTCACTATTGTTTTCAAAATTTCACAAAAGCGAAAAAATTAGTGGAATATATTGAATAAATAATTAGTTGTATAATAATTCCTACAAAAACTGCCTTGGTTGGAGTTAAGTATAAAAACTAGTATACTTAGATAAACTCATCCTTAATGACGGAGTTTATTTAGGTGTCATTTACGCTATAAAAAAACTATGTCGGGCATATATATTATGATAAGAAACGTATATTCTTACTTAGATATGATAGGGGAACAAAAAATAAGTACACATTATTCAAAAATAGGCTTAAAGTATTTTGGCAATTATCCCGGAAAACGCCGATATTGTGGTAAACTAAATTGTTAAGTAAGCAACCAACTTGCCAGGCTCAGAAAAAGAGGCATTTCAACAGCTTATTCTCTGCGTTCCGTGTTTAAACACGTAAATCTTACTGAGTTCTGAGCAGGAATCAGGAAGGAGTATAAAGTGTCAGTAATAACGCCCTGATTGTCTTTTCCCTTTCACATAGCTTGTTGAGAGAGCATTTTCTTCTTATCCCTTCATTAAGAATAAACAGAGAAATACACTTGATGCAGCTCTAGATTTATAGCTTTACCTTCATCATGTCAACACAAAATGTTCTTTTACTTTTAGATTTTGTTTGAGTAATATGTATTCTAGATAAGTTAAGTATTGTTTTCTGACATAAATAAACTTAGTAGTTTTTATTTTTCTTGTGTTTACTTTGTACCTACTAACATAAGTAAACATTAAAACCAATTCTTACTTTAAAAGATTATGAATGGTTATAAGTAAATCTGATAAAACTAACAGTACCAATAGTAATCCCCCCCATCCTCATCGAGGAATAGGGGGTAGTTTTCATTGGAAAAACATTTTCAGGGGTACGTGAAATAAAAAGGTTGGGAACCACTGAACTAAAGTAACAAACTACTCTTTCAAAAACCAAATTCATTTTTTAAATCTCAGTAAACTATAGTGTATCCCCTTAGAGTTTATGTCACAAATCAACAAATTTATAATTTAAAACAAGTTATAAAATATTTTTAATACTAACTTTTATTGGAATAATTAGGTTTTTTAATTGAAACTTGATTCAAGGTCATAACCAAATTTGTTGGATAAAAATAAGAACAATAATAATAATATATAAATAAGAATAAAAAATTATATTCAATAACTAACCAGGTAGTTTTTTTAAAAATTAAATATGAAATTGAACTTCAACTCCACAAAGTAATAAGGTTTAATAAATACGTTTCCTAATCAAAATTAAGTTATATAGACATTATTTAGAATATAATATAAATAATCAACTTTTAGTATAACTTATAGCAAAACTGATTTTTCCATTACAGCAGTTTTTCAATAATCCGACAGATATGGGGCCAAGGCTACTGAAAAAGCTACATTACTGATATGTTACCCCAAGAACTGATAAGAGGAGCAAATTGCCAGCTATTTATGTATCCCTTCACTGAGAAGGTATTGATTTATTCTTGGTTTATTATCCTGTAAATTTATCTTAGTATAATTTACACAACTTGTTTCCGTGGTTAGCATAAATTAATTATTGTCTACATCTGGATACATAATGCAGTTCTTCTATTGTATCTTGGTTACATATAAATACACACTCACGCTCATTGTATCTTTTACTGTATTTGTTTATGTGTGGGTTATGAATTGTTGTGGTAGTAACCTATGAGTGACACTATTAATGTGGGAATATTTTACATGGGGATTAGAAACATTGATGATGTTACACAAATGATATTTTAATTTAGATGACGCAAATGATTTATTTGGAAGTGATTGGATATGTTATCTTAACATATTAACACCCATGGTTTTTAAAATAAACTTTTTTTTTGAAAATTTGCAATTAAATTGTATGTATGTAGAGAAGCTATTTTTATAATTTTACAAAAATATCTTTACCTGTTACAAATACTGAGATGTCCTAAAAATAGGATGCTGGGACAATCAAGTAGCATTACACTAATTATGAAAATATACGCAGAATCGATATTTTATGACAATTATTATTTATCGCATTTGTTTAAAAAAGTACCACAAATTATTTTGTCAAAATGAAATGATAAACCTAAAAATTGAATTTATCTTTCCTCGATGTAATAAGGCATAAAACCATCCTGACACAAAGTTACACTACACTTTCTACAAAAAGTGAGAGGTTTCACATTGCAGTTCTCTCCTTGACATCTTATTCTCAGCATGTACTATGTCTATCTTGTCTTGATATAAAATGACCTATTCCATCGTATCTGACGTCCGTGGCTTTGAAGGGTTTCTTTTCAAATATGCAATGGAAGTATTTCCTTTAATTCAAGGAGATCCAGGATAGAAGAGACCCCTTCCTATATATAATCCAGGCATTTATAATTGCCAAGTCAAGCATTTATATAAATAAACACAATTACCACTTTTTACCACGAATTGAAAAGTTATACCTTCCAACTACCCAATCATTGTGATCAACTCCACCCATATATTTGTTGTAGGATTTTATAACATTTGGCTGTGGAACAGATACCTTCTGCCTTGACGTCCTGCTCCACCGTGATGTATGATCCAGGGAATAAATAGTGTCAAAATTAATCCCAACTGTAAAACGCTTGTTGTCATTCCACTTCACAAACACAACTTCATCTCCCTCACTTCACAAATTCAATCAAATGTCTCCCTTGGCTCATTGGATAAATCCTTGTAATCTTTCAAAGGACATTTGGACAGACGATACTGTAAAGTATTAGTAGCTCTAAAACCAAATGAGTAACTAAATCTCTGCTGGTAAAGAGATTGTCAAACAGTACCCTGTGGCGTTTTGGCTCTTAAATTACCCCGACATATTTATAACATCACGAAACCCTTAAAACCATATCTTCTCTTTCATTTTGAGCTTACATACCACAGTATAAATTAAAGTTGAAACAGTATCCACTTGACAGAACTACAATCGATTGCCTAAGCAACTATACAGCTGATTTACTTAAAACGCAAACAGGCTTCGTTTTCCACGCATCATACAGAGAAAGACCTGACCCAATGAATCTTCAAACACACAACACAAACTCTAAGAACCAATGTGTCATCAAACACATCACGGAAAGCAGACGTTGCTATAAAAACTCAGCACTTGATGAAATAAACTAATCTCTCAATGTTCCAAAGTCCTAGGAAACCAGGATTCAAACACGTCCCACACAAAGATAAAACAGAATTACACTCTCTACCCTTCAAATATAGATTCTGTGACACATAATAAATATGTTCTGGCAAACAATTAGCATTTAAAGTGTAACTTTTATTATAAAAAATATGAAAATAACACGCTGAGTGTCAGGTTCCTAATAATACCACGAAATCAAACTGTTCTATGGTGCTTGAAAAGAGACATTCAATGAAAAAGTAACCGTTATACTATGAAATGCAGTATATTCTTCTATAATAATAACCTAAAAGCAATATGTTATGAGAAAAACTTTAAAAATTAAAATTTGAGCGTCCTACTTATAGGATGCTGGGCGATAATGAGTTAATACGATTTATTTATCTACAACTGGTTTTCACATAGAAGATAAAAAGCAAAAGAGATATGCAGGCTATCTGGTTATAAATAGATAACAAGAGTTTAGAAGAGGGAGGTTCTAAATGTGACTTGGGATAGCCTGCAATTGAATTTTGCATTGTTTTATTTTTTTACATATGTGTTTTAATGTTAGTGCCTTTTTAATGTTAGTTTTATTATATACATGTATAATAGAATGTTTTCAATGTTTTACATACACTTTTGAAACTCATAATTATTCAATCGTGTTACCAATTTTGTCTAATATTGTAAATTGTAGCATAACCAACAAGTTAAGTTATCTTGCCAGAGTGGAGTAAATTTCTGAAAATAGCCAAATTTCAAGAAGGGCCAGAGAAGTGAAATGCCGGGTTTTAAAGTGACTGGTGTAATTCTTTATAAATGTCCAACCTAAATAGCTAAACTGTTACATAAACTCTATTAATAATAATTTTATTTTTTGCTATTTTGTAATTATTCCCCAGTAATATGAATGTAATTCGTACAAGTGTTGACAAAGGACTTACCAAAAACAGAACCAATACGCAAAGTTACACTGTCATGTAATACATAATCAGAGAGAAGAGCAAGAGCAGGATCACAGTCGTTCCTCACACCACAGTTGACAAGCCCTAAAGCAAGCAATGCTCCAGACTAAAACAAATATATACAATTCAGTTCAAATGGCAAACTTTTCCAATTAACATAAAATGCATTTCTGAATATCAATGAACAATTCATAACATAAATCTGGGATAATAGAATGCGATCGAAAACAGAATATTACCTGGTGATGTTCCAAGAAATTCCCAAGGTGACAATTTTTTTTTATTACTGTCATTAATTTTACTTTACAGTGGCCACAGTGAATGTGTTAACTGATTTGAATCACTAAGTAAAATTTTCATACATTGTTAATAAACTGAATTTATTTCATTGTTTATTTCTATGTATTAACATTTTACAGTTTTCCTTAATTTTATTTGAATTTTAATCACTTTACGAAAATGTTTACTTTATAACAGACTTCCATTAAAATAGACAACCCTCAGCCCAAATTAGTCCATTATTATTAAAAAAATTTTATATAAGAATATGGTTCAAGAACCTAAATATTTTTAGTTTAAAAGCAAAAAAAAATTGGGTTTCTAAGTTTTATCGAAAATTATTGATGCTATTGAAAAATTGTTTTTAAATGATACATCAAAGAAAACAATAATTCAGGAAATAATAAATGTAAAAAAATACATCGTGTAAGTATATTATATAGACGTGTATATCAGTTGGAAGAAACAGGAGATTTAAAAACAATATTTAAGGTTTTACTGTTTTAAAATTTTTTATTGTTTTTAAAAGGAAAATATCTTTAGTACTTATATTGGCTCAGGGCCAAATACAAGTGAAAGAAATGTTTCCTGACAACGGACCATGGTACAGCGTACAAAAAATTAATTTTACTGATGAGATTACACCTAAGATTAAAATACTTGTAACACTTTAAAAAAACACTTAAATTTACTTATATAAAGTAACACAATCCCTTTAAGGAGATATTCAATTATTATTATTCTATACAAACACAAAACATGTAACATTGCAATAAAAATTTACAACTGAGAAGCATACATAAAAACACTGCAGACGGCAATCAAGGAGACAATGAAAACATAAATAGGCCTTGATATACAAACTAAAAAGAGTTTTTGAGCAATGAGAAGACAATTGTATGTCATAATGATATCTTCAACAGTTGTTAACAAGACTTATAGCTGATAGATTTCTCAACCACAGTTTATGCTGCTATCTTAGAAGGGGTTGAACAGATCTTTGCCATATAGATTACTGCAATCCCGTGATACAGATGTTGACAAAAAAACTTTTTAAAACAACGCCAGTAAAAAAAATTAAAATGGCTTCTGTGATGGAGGGAAACATCTACAAATGAGATGCTTTCAAATCGAATGCATCCGTAAATGTCATTTCAGGGTAATACCAAGACACTGCTTTGCCATCTTTCAACTTCTTGTTTCAATCATTGTGAATTGTTTTCCCCTAAGATGATGTTACGGTTTTTCCTTCCACAACAAAAAAACAGGTGAAAATTGCTGGTGCATGGTCAATGTAGTAAAGCAGATATCCGATATCAGATCAAAACTCCTCAAACAGGTCTTGAGTCTGACAAGGTGTGTGTGTTCTTTGTTTATTGTGTAATGTTCTCCTTTCAAGAAATGATTGGCTCAAACAAGGAACCTCTGATCTCAACATAACATCTTTTTTTCCAAAAACACTCACAACTTAAGATGAATCTGCTGCATTTTTGTTTGTAGAATTTCAGCAGAATTTACTTGGTATGAGCCTAAACTCCCAGTTGATCAACACACTTCCATAGGAATTTTCATAATATTGCCACTACATTGTCATAAATTCCCTGGAGTTCCCACACTTTCCCTACCATATGGATTAAAAAATAATAATAATATAACTTACTTTTGATACTTATGCCAATTGATACTTCATCCTTTTTTTCTACATACCTATTTTATAAACACAGACTATTACTAATTTAAATAAATAAAACCTATTAACCACAAATTTAACTTTCTAATAAACCCTTCAGGCAATTGAAATATACAATAGAATTTAAATAAGCCACACCGCAGTTGCTTCAAGTTAAGATTATTACCAATTATATCTGTCAATCTCCTACCTAATTCAAAATATATCAAAGAAGCTTTGAACTTCTCATAACTAGCCTGGAAACATTTCTACAGTGTGTCCAATAACAAATAACAAACCTTGATATTATCCTCTGAGGTGTATAAATATTTGTCAATAGGAGTTAAGCCACCATCTACATCCCACAAATGTATTAGACCCAGTGATGCAGCTGCACTCAACATGCCTACAACAAATACATCGAATATTTTAAATATGTCTAAGGTATTTAAAACAGCACACTAATATATATTTTCAACAATTATTTAAAATCAGATTTCCTGGTTGAACTGCAGATATGGAAGATTCTATAAATATCTGGGGAAAGCAGCATAAACAAACAAATTCATCATCTAAACACCAGGAACAGAAACTATTACATAAATAGGCTCCAAACGTTACCAAACGCCAGTTACAACTTTATTCAGAAAAAAATAAATCAAGAGTGCTGTTAGTAGCTATATCTTAAAATACACCGCCATAAGAGGATTAATTAGGGATATTATTGTTCCCCAAAATAGAATATGGAATATTCCCCCTTTACAAAATTTTTGACAAATAATCCTTCTAGGACATAGATGGTGTGCATACTTACAATAAATATATATATATATATATATATATATATATATATATATATATATATATATATATTACGTTGTCCATTATTTTTTCGTTGCACTGACTTTATGAAGTTGATATATTACTATTGTAAATACTTTTATCCACCACTAAGTGCAATAATTTTACCTTGTGTTGAGGCACCTTGCCGTCACTTGACCATTGTCGAATCACTCGCGAATTGTCGATAGTGATTCGACAATGGTCAAGTGACCGAAAGGTGACTCAACACAGGGTAAAACTATTGCACTTAGTGGTGGATAAAAGTATTTACAATAGTAATATATCAACTTCATATATATATATATTTATATTTAGGTTAGTTTTGGTTGGTAAAGATTATTTAGATTTTTGGGACTAGAAGACCGACAGACTTACCTTGGTAAGAGTCCACTCAGTAGTCTTGAAATAGAAACACATAAAAGCACTTAACCAATGATATATTTCAACCACACAGTGGTCTTTGTCAATCAAAGAGAAAACACAAAAAGAAATATGAGAGAACAAAATAAAATAAATATCTTATTTAGAAACTTTATTTAGATATTATTTTATTTCATTAAGTCATTTTAACTTCATAAAGTCAGTGCAACGGAAAAACAATGGATAACGTTAAATATCAAAAAAAAAATATATATATATATATATATATATATATATATATATATATATATATGAATTTTTGGACTATATAGGAGACTGACAGACTTACCTAATGGCAATAGTCCTAAACTGCAATTTCTTGGAAATAAATAAATATACTCATATAAAAACTTATCACATTATTGAAATATTTCGATCAAACAACAATCTTTGTCAATCAAAAAAGAGAAAAAGAAAAGACTTAAGTAAACCACAGATGTGTATAAATATCCAAATGTCACAGATTCACAGATTTATAGTTTATGATATAGTGCTATATGTGATTTGTATAAATATTGATTATTTGAAACTAGATATTAATAGTCTGTAAGAAGGAAGGTAAATGGAGTTGTAAAAAATGGTAGAAGTTAGGGGGAACGTAAAAGGAGTTTTATCTGATCTTGAGGTTAGGAGGCTCTCCAGATTTGGTGTACCACTGGTATGATAACTCCCATCTTCTCAATTCTGAAAGGTTGCAATCAGGGGGAAGGGCCTTAATTATTTTGGTGGCATAACAATCATTGAAAGATATGATGTTGTTCATGGTTCCAGCGTCATGTCCAACGGGGCCATTCTAGTGCCCATTGCCGCTCCTTTTATTTGCAAGTAATTCTTTCCCTCAAATTGAAAATTATTTTTTTCAAGAATGTATTTGGTGAGGTGAACAAGGAAAAGTGTAGTGGGGTAAGGGTTGTCTGAGCGTTTGTTGAGGAAACTTTCGAGAGCTGATAGACCAATTGCATGAGGGATGTTTGTATGAAGAGAGGTAACATTTATTGCTCTGTCGTATGCAAACCTGTATAAGGGTAATATCGAAGCAGAATTCCTAAAAACTCGAACACACCAGCCATTATGTTGGTACAGTACTTGGATCTGGTAATTTTGGGTGTACTAAAATATTTTTCAAATTAAAAGGTCTGAACCAAATATGTGGTGGATTTGAGAAAAAATCTTTGGTGTGGGTGGAAGCTTGAAGAATCTTGAAGCCATCCTTTAATATTTTGTTCAGCTTCTGTAGGCCTGGATGATAATCTGTAACTAAAGACAGTTTGTTGTCTTTCATAGATGGTCTGGGTTCATCAGGTGACTGAGCTAAGCGGATTTGATCCTCAACAAGTTGTTTAGGATATCCTCTTTTTTGTAAAGCTAGTAAGGTATTTCTATTAAAGTCCTCCAATGCTATATCGTTGGAACAAATTCTCTTGTCCGATTGCCTGACTGTATGGTATGGACCTTTTTATATTCATAGGGCGGTTGCTATTGAAATGTAGGTATTGTAGATGGTTTGTCGGTTTGATCTGGACACCTATATAGATACTCCCATCTCTGATTGTTATATCTACATCTAATAAGGTAATTGTTGCCATATATTTCTCCCAGGTGAATTGAAGTGTAGAGAATAGTGATAGGCCCTTCAAAAAAACTTTCCAGCGTTGAGATTCCCTATGTCTAAATTACAAAGATGTCGTCTATATATCTGTACCAACATAATGGCTGGTTTGTTCGAGTTTTTAGGAATTATGCTTCGATATTACCCTTATACAGGTTTGCATACGACAGAGCAATAAATGTTACCTCTCTTTATACAAACATCCCTCATGCAATTGGTCTATCAGCTCTCGAAAGTTTCCTCAACAAACGCTCAGACAACCCTTACCCCACTACACTTTTCCTTGTTCACCTCACCAAATACATTCTTGAAAAAAATAATTTTCAATTTGAGGGAAAGAATTACTTGCAAATAAAAGGAGCGGCAATGGGTACTAGAATGGCCCCGTTGGAACCATGAACAACATCATATCTTTCAATGATTGTTATGCCACCAAAATAATTAAGGCCCTTCCCCCTGATTGCAACGCTTCAGAATTGAGAAGATGGGAGTTATCATACCAGTGGTACACCAAATCTAGAGAGCCTCCTAACCTCAAGATCAGATAAAACTCCTTTTACCTTCCCCCTAACTTCTGCCATTTTTTACAACTCCATTTACCTTCCTTCTGACAGACTATTAATATCTAGTTTCAAATAATCAATATTTATACAAATCACATATAGCACTATATCATAAACTATAAATCTGTGAATCTGTGACATTTGGATATTTATACATATCTGTGGTTCACTTCAGTCTTTTCTTTTTCTCTTTTTTGATTGACAAAGATCATTTTTTATCGAAATATTTCAATAGTGTGATAAGTTTTTATATGAGTATATTTATTTATTTCCAAGATATTACAGTTTTGGACTATTGCCATTAGGTAAGTCTGTCAGTCTCCTATCTAGTCCTAAAATCCTATTTAAAACTCCAGATTTAAATATTTTTACCTGGTGCTGTGGTATACATAATGATTAAGGTTACTCTAGTATTCACTGGTTTCCTTGGGAAGCGTCAGACCGATCGGAAGTCGTCCCCGCCATCACAAGCTAAACAGGTTTCCCTTGCCTGGTACCTCTACAACACCTTTCGGTTTGACTCTTCTTAACTTTATTTTTAATTTTAAAAGAGACTGGAAAATTCATGATTGTGGCGATCAGCTTTTTATAAATGGTTTGCTGCTAAGTGTTGCTCTCCAGCAGCAACCATTGATAATAATAACTATTGTGCCGTGTTTACTTCTATCAGCTGTTTGGCGACAATAAAAAAAAAACTTTACAGCTTTATGTATCAACGCTGTTAACATACATTTGTGAAATGTTGAATTTTTAATTACAGACAACGAGAATTCAAGAAACTATTGGAAGAAAAATTAAATATTAGCACAGTAACATTAAAAATGACAAATTTTATAGTTAAGCCTAAATGCACTTTTTTGTAAAACTTAAACCAATTTATTCTCTTGGTGTTTTTGTAAATTTATAAATACATGGTAATTCGTTTGCATTTTGTTTTATAATTTATTTATTTCAGTAAGTCTATAAAACATATACCAGGACCTATTTCATGAATCTTTCACTTAAACTAAACAATTTTTGTGGATAATTTACAAATTCTGTAAATTGCAAAAGATCTTTGAAGAATTAGTTGACTGTATTCCCTATCATTAGACAGTCCTAAAACATTATTAATGTAACAGCAATTTTAAGTATGAATATTTTTATAGTGGGCATTAGACAAATTTTGAGAGAAATTAAGGTTTTTGTACAGTTTTATTACCGCATCAATTTGAAAAATGATATATTAAAGAAACAGTGTTTTTATCATGAAATTCTGTATTTGGTTAACATATTATAAATTACTTAAGAAGTGGTAGAATTTCTCAACATGATTCTGTAAAAACTAATTTACCATGGAAGTAAGGTAAAATTATGGAGGAAAAGAGACTTTCTACCTGCAACTAGAAGTTTCAATTCTGATAGTACCTATTTTAATTGAGGTAAAACTGAATCATAGCAGGACCTTATAACATTACTATAAATCTATAAACATCACTTTCAATAATCACATAATTCAGATCAATATACAATAATCATTCACAAGCTGCTACAATTACTAACCATGCTGTTTATTTTTGTACATCCACTTATTTCCTTCTTCAACAGATACAAGTTTATCACGAGAAAATCCAGCATTCACAAAAGCATTCACAAAAGTAGATGCTAAATTATGCCTAGCAGAATCAACTGGCACATCCAGATTGTAAGTAGGTCGAAGTACTAATCCCTCCAGCCAAGTTTTATACACTTCTTCTGGTGTTTTTGGTTCCATAATATCCAGCTGAAAGGAAACCATCAATTTAACGATAAGGTAGTTTGTTAATACTGTTTTACTGAAATTTTAAGAAGAAATAATTTGTGCATTGTGTTTCACTGATCTAAATACTAAGAGATAAAATATTACAAATATTCTAATATAGGAGTAAACTGAAATTTTGATTTAAAGCAATTTGAATAGAATTTTAATTCTGAGCAATATTTCATATAAATATAGTTGTAATAAACTTCAAAAAAAGACGATGCATATATATTTTAAAATTATATACATACATAATTTTTTTTTTAATTTTAATTAAATGTAGCAAGTTTTAAATGAAGAAAGAAGACATATATTAAATTAATGAAATTAAACTATACTAACACATTCAGCACTGCTAGCGTACCGGCACGCTCTAGGTTCCCTTACAAGGGACTGAGAGCGTGCCGGTGTGCTCCTCCCTTCCCTTCAGAGAGACGGGAGCACACCGGCACGCTCACTCCCAGTCTAATTGAAACTTCTCTAGTGTCGATACATGTTTGTATAAAGGTTTGATTTTTACGTCAGTGCTTCAGAAGAGTTTGGAGAACATTGTGAATGAGTCGTTTTTAAATCCGACCAGCCCAAGTTAACTTTTGATGCTTCAACTGAAACAATGCTTCAGATAGTTTTATGAACAGATTTAATTTGGTTCAACTTTTATATTTCAATGTTTTATTTTAGTTTGAACCAATTAACGCGGCAAAATATCCGGTAAAAACAACGATCATGAAAATTAACTAAGCTTTCTGAACTAACGCAAGAATAAACAATAACTGTCCTATTAGAGTGAATGAACCAACTCAAAGTGGGAACAGACTATTGTAAATATGAGTCATTGGCAAAATGCTTGGACGTCTGGAAACCTAATGTGTCATCATAAGATTGTAGTAAACAAATATCAGCTAATCTCGGCTATAAATAGTCTCAGTTGTGACATATGCATCATCTATGTCTGCTTTTATATTATCGATCTCTATCGCTTTATGAAACACATGACATAAACAGAAACAAACATTCAGAGTTAAAAGTTGAGTGGTTAATTTTAGTATGTAGTATATTTTAGTAGTAGGTACTTTAGATTTTAATGTAAATTATCTTTTTTCTGTCTCTTTTATTGTGTTTTATTATTTGTCATACAGTATTTTATCATCTGTATTTCTTTTTTTTTAATTGTGACCCGATAAATAAAACAATATTTTAACGTCTAATACACTGTTTTAATGTCCTCCATAAACCTGTATATGTTAGAAATAAAATTATTTAGATGAAAACAATGGGCACGATAATTAGATGCTACGACAAACTATGCAACCCACATAGCACTCCACTGCTGTCAGAGGTGGAAGTCAACAAAAAAACATACAGTAATTTGATGAGATCGTCAATATCTCCGACGTGCTGAATATGTTAAATGAAAACTATATTATAAGAGCTATGGAGAGAACCTTAGGATAAATCTCTGTCTATCACAACAGAATATGATAAAGAGGTGTGAGCGGAAATTAGACATGGTGAATTTTGGTTTACTGGTAGGTTTAAGACTGGAATGTGTTCTTTGGCTGTAATAAGAAAACGGGTCAGTGGGGATACTCAGGAGTTTGGTGAGGCAAAGAATTACTCTCTCAAACAACTCAGAAATGGTAGGTCTCTAGACAACTCAGAAATGGTAGGTCTCTAGACAACTCAAAACCATAATGGAACTGATCACACCATCAATAAATTTGTTATTCTGAGAGGGTTAAACACCATAGATTTTGTGGTATGGTACTTATATAATTTTTTTCATACCTCTCTGGCTAAACTGTGAAAATGATCACTGACATGAGAATTAGACATTATGCATGCAAGCTCAGATTTGTCTTGCAGTTCATCACTCAATTCAAGACAAAGATGTTGTCTACCAATCATGTATGCTAACTGCTTTCTTACAGACCTAGAAGAAATATTTGTTTTAAATAACACTTTAATATTAATAATTTCTTCACTAATAAATCTACAATAATATTTTATTCAAATGAAAAACATAAACAATAATTTTTTTTCATTAGAAAATTCAAAGATATTATTTACCTGTCAAGCAAAACTTTGTAATTTAATTCCATGTTCTTTAAGATTAATCAAATGCTTAGAAAGGGATAAAAGGTGTTTACAAAGCTCTTAGACCTACATACTCAACAAGCAACACTTCATACACTATTTTTTTAACACAAGTTTTCAATTAATTATTTAGATAGAAACGCTCTTCTTATACTCTAAGCCAGGCATCCTCAATACACCCTGAGAAAAAATTTTTCCGGCCCTCAGACTGTTAACGTTTTGAGATATTCTGTTTCTTCCCAACCTGATAAAATATATGCCATATTAGAGAGCTGTGAAAAATTTCGCCCATTGGCTTCAAAGAATTAACAAATTTGGGTGTTCCTGGAGTTAAAATATATTTTTCTACTATTTTATATGAATCAGTTTGATTATTTCAGTGATGTAATAAAGTTATGTTATTATCATATTGTTCAAATGTTTGTAGTAGTGCTTGTACTTGCATCCCTGAGGAAAACTTGACGCTGTCTAAGAAATCCTAGTGAACCTTGCTCCCCCTGTTCTAAACCTTGTGCTAACCACCTATTTTGATACCCAAAAGTGCTAAAAAGTTTGATACCCCACACTTGAAGTGATTCAGAATTATCAATTCTTTGGGCATAGCTTTTGTCATAAGTGTCAAAATTCTTCAAGGATGTTATAAAAACTTGTGAAACAAATCACAGTATATATATGTATATCCATAAGTATATATATGTAAATATAAAGATACTTACAGGTCCCCAGACTCAGAGCACTCATATACAATGCGTATCATATTATCAATATCATTAAGTTGCATTGCAATACATAAAGCCCGTGGATATTCTTTAAATTTGAGGTAGTGCTCCATTACAGAATGCAAAATGGCTTCCCTTTCTGGATCCTCTACATATACAGCACAACTGCAAAAAAATTAATGTTCATAAAAATTTAAACAAAAATTCAAATAAATTCAATTTATTCTCTACACATTTTACTTACACTTACAGCCAAGAATGAGGCAAGGCTTTATATTGTACGTTTTCTACTTTTTTCACAAAAATCTCTTGTAGGTGGTGTGGATGAATAAACTTGACAGCCATAATCTATGCACAATCTAACTGTGCGATAATAGCAAAACATACTAGTTCCTGCTGCTCCCCAATTTGTACCACTAAGGACTCTTTCAATATATCCAATTTCTTGCTGCATCTCACCTTCAAATCATCCACATGTGTAATCCATGAAAGTCTTTTATAAAATAAAAGACTTAAAAATCTAACACTGTCTGTGGTTTGGAGCTGAATCTCATCAAGATAAAGGATAAGCTCCTGGTGTTGAGTACGATGACTAAATGTTACACATTGGGTCTTCGAAGCAAAGAATTTAAAACCTGTAGTCCTTGGCCATTCCTCTAATCTGCTTATTGCTAACTGCAAGGAACTTTTTGCAGTTGCCATACTACGAGCAGACACAAATACAAAAGTAATCTACAAAGAGAACAATGTAAGGAGATTGTATATTAAATGTGGTACTATTTATTGCAACAGCAAATAGAGTGACACTCAGCACGTTGCCCTGCGGTACATCATTCTCCTGTTTATGACCGTTTGAACATGTGCCTCCACAACGAACGAGATCCATTTCACAGAAAGTTTGGGATGAATGCTAAGATATTCCCTTGCATACCCTATGATTTCAAAGTGTTCAGAATTTCTCTTTTCCATGCCATATCATATGTTTTCTCAAGGTCGAAGAAAACAGCAAGGAGTGTTGATGCAAGAGAAAGGTATTTTGAATAGCAGATTCTAACAAAACCAATTGGTCAACGGATGATCATCCTTATCTAAAACCACAATGTTTGTTGCATTGGTTTCTAGGTACCAGACAAGACGGCAGTTGATCATCTTCTCCAGTAGTTTGCACAAGACGCTTGTTAGTGATATAGGCCTGTAACTACTAGGGTTGGTTTTGTCTTTGAAACATCGAGAGGGGTTAACCACATATGACCTCACTGAGGGCCCTTGATAACCTGCATGAATGTATTCGGGTAATTCTGGTTTGCAAAAACTCAGAATAAATGACGCTGTTGCAACTTTCAAACTCTTGTCTGACTTCATGATTGGTTTAACATCAGTTACTGACCGAGACACCAGCTCAGATTTAATTTCATCTAGAGACACAATCACAGATACCATGACCTGGTCAAAGAAAGAGGTCATTTTTGGAAGATAACGAGTTTATCTCTCAGTGAAGGTTGCAACTAACAGTGTTCCGTTTCTAAGTATCTTAATAGAGGACCTCCAGCACAGGCAGTAATGGCCTTGTCGATAACAAAAGGAGAAACTTTAGAAAGATCATTCCCCTCCTTGGCACTAGAAATTATTAAATATTTGATGATGACAATTACTGTGACGTTGCCACCATCATCTTTTTACTCCCATCATCAACCTTGGGCTCATCAGGTGAATCCTGGCGTTTCCTCTTTAAACTTATTCTATTAGACATATTTTTAGGTTCCATAAATTTTAGGGCAGCTATTCTGAAATGTGTCAACAAAAAAAAATATTGTAATGTTAGGAGAGGCAGAAAAATTTACTGAAATGTATTTTCTTTTTAACTTTGAAGTTCATTATATTTAAGTTCTTGTTTTTCTATGGATTTCGGTTTTTAATCTCTGTATTACGAAAATAGCTAGTGGCCCCTTGATGTATTGTAAACTAATCTGTTGTAATAGTTGTAAGTAGTACTAAGAGTTGTAATAGTTATCTGTTAGCGATCTTGATATAATTCTTAGAGGAATATATAAATTCTTAATCTGTGAATCTTCTTATATTTTAGTCAAAATCTTCATTATTATATTTATGGCAAGCTGAAAGGTTTTTTAAGGTTGATGGTGCCTTGTAAATATTGTGGCTTCCATAATGCTCTCAAAAATAGTTTTGATTCAACAGCAGTCCTTCCTGTGGTGAAGATGTGGCACAACGTATGAGAGTAGGTATGCATATTTTTTAATGAACTGGTCAGCATTAGTTGTGCCCTACTCAGCCAATCACTACTCAGTCAAGTGCAGTCGGCTTTATTCATGAGAATTCCCAAAGCATCTCAAAAGTAATTTTCTCTGTTTGTAGGCATTATGGAACAAAAGTTTTTTTTATACACAAGTAGATAATTTTAACTATGAATATTTTTAAGCATAAGAACAGCACAGATTTAACTACATCATTCCTACAGTTTATTTTTAAAGTCTCTGTTTGTCTTTGGTTCTCAGTCAACTCTGCTTCCTCTCGTTCGCCGGCCAACAATCAACACCTGATTTAGCCTTGGTGCATGCCAAAATTACTGCTCGAGCCAAACTGACCCTAGCAGACGCACATGATGAGAACGGTCGTTGGTCCCTCATCTTGGAAATTAAACCAAAGAAAACTGCACTGTCGCAGCGACGGATGACAAAATGGAATTTTAAGGCTGATTGGGCCAGATTTTGTTGGTAACAACCCTGAAAAGGCATGTGGCAGTTTTGCTAATGCAATTCTATCAGTGGCAAAAGGATCAATCCTGAGGGACCAAGTGAAACTCTACAAACCTTTCTGGAACTATAAATTAACAGAATTAAAAGCAAAAAGGGGTGGCAAGGAAAAAAGCTTAACAAAAAAAGCTGTTTTGTGACTCCACAGACCTAAAGGAAAAACAGGCCGAACTAAGAAAAGCTATTATAAATGAAAAACGTGAAACTTACAGACATTCTGTTGCAAACTTGAACTTCAGACGGAATGGGCGTTAAGTCCACCGTTTCATATCAAGCCTCAATAATGAAAAGAAGGCCTACCAGTGGAAATCGATTCCCGTAAACGGAAAACTTTTAACATCCTCGAAGGATGTTGCTAACGCACCAAACACACACTTTGCAGCAGTGTGCCGTTAACACTAAGCACAGAGGAAAAGACAAATTTAAAAAATACCTTCTTCACCTGCTCAACTGCTTGGCAGAACTCCCTTTTTAACAACTCATTCAGCCTATCTGAACTGGAGCTCGCCATTCAGTTGTTAAAGAAGGGCAAATCAGCAGACCCTGATAAAATATACCCAGAATTTCTGAAGAATCTCGGAAATAGCGCTCAAAAAACCTTGCTAAAACTAGTAAGACTCTCAAGGGAAGAACACATCCCCCAACAATAAAAGGAAGCAGAGATCGTTGCTATTCACAAGAAGGGAAAACCCGCTAACATCCTTACCAGTTTTAGATCGATCTCACCTGCAAGTCTGGTCTGTAAAACAGCTGAGAAAATGGTGGACATGCGACTGCGTCAGTACCTGGAAGATATTGTAGCAATCACGGATTGCCAGGCTGGCTTTCAGCAAAATTGTTCTACCGTCGAATAAATTGTCGAACTAACACAATCAGTAAAAGATGGGTTTCACCGTAATCAATCCATTCTTGCAGTATTTATCAACCTAAAAGCAGCGTATGGTAAAGTACGGAGATCTATACTGCTGCACAAGCTCAGTCGACTGTATGTGAATGGTAATATGTACAAGTTGATAAAGCACTTCCTACTTGAAAAGATATATTCGGACCAGGTAACAAAATAATGTATCAAAGTACAAGAAAGTCTGTCATGGGCTACTAACAGGGGGTAGTGCATAGTTGCTTGCTTTTCAACAATGTACAGAGTGCCATTAAAACCATACCCGGTTAAAAACAGCCTCCTTTATACTGATGACATAGCCATATGGGTAACGAGTAGTGACAGGATTAGAGGGAACACTTGAATAATGTGTTGGTCAATGTCTCATAGTGGTGCAAAGATAACAAGATGGAGGTAAATATCGAATAAACAGTGTTTCAATTGTTTGTATTGTCCATTAGATAATGCAATTTGAAACTTATTTACAACGGAATAGAGCTGAAAAAAAACAAATGTTGCCAAGTACTTGGGTGTTAACTTTGATAACAGACTTAGTTGGTCAAAGCAAATATAAACCGCAACTGAAAAAGCTCAAAGAGAAATAACCTCCTAAAGAGACTAGCAACTACGAAGTGGAGAGCAAGGCATGATGTGATAGCGACAGCCTATAAAACCTATATATGCCCAGTTAAGGAATATGCTTCTGAAGTCATCGCTCTTCCAATGCTCTCTCTTAAAATGTTAACTTAAGGAAATTAGAGGTTGTCCAGAACAACGCACTGCGAAAAATAACTGGTGGAGCAACATCGACATCAATATCTGCAATGCAATTCCAAACGGAGGTGGAGCCACTACAAAACCGCAGGGCGAAGTCAGTACTCAAGACCTGGAAGAGGGCAAAGAGAATTGACTAGACACTAGGAGATATATAAACCAGACACAAATATCACCACTCATTTATGCAGAGCAACTTGGAATTAAATACAACCTGAAAATGGGGCAAGCATCTAAATTCCCAACCTGTCACACGGTTTACCCTTCACTACCAGAGTAAAAACTGTCACTTCTGTATCACAAATACTCCAAGACTATTAGTGATTCCTACATCCTGAAGGCTGCTGCTTTGGAAACGACTGCGGATCTATACAGCAAAGATAACGGGATCCATGTATACGATGATGGGTCAGCGGCAAAGCATGCATCTGGTGCAGACTTTTTTACAGCGGCCATCTTGAGGGCTGCAGCCCATTTGGAATTAATGCCAACAACTTCGATGGTGAGATAGCGGCTATAGTACAAGCTGCCAAAACCTTTGTTCGATCTCCGGAAAGTCGGTAAGAGTTGTGTTCTTCATGGATTCACAGGCTGCTATAGTTGGACTAACTGTAATACCTCCGCCGACTGAGTAAACAATGAATGGACGAAAGGCCCTGGCAGGGATGATTAAAGAAGGGTGTTACATTGTGCTGCAATGGCTCCCTAGCCATCTCGGCATTTAAGGAAATGAACACGCAGACCAGCTAGGGAAGAAAGGTAACATCTTGGAACAGTCTGACAATCCTATATCTCTATTGACAGCAAGAAGCCTGATTGAATCTACTATCAATGAAACCAAGGGAAAGCCAAAATGAAATGAGCGCTGGAAAGATATGGAGGAGCCTGACGCACACAGTGCTAATACCACATATCCTAGAGAATGAAAGCTGTTCCCAGATTCAGAATGCTTACGGTCCATGACTATCTGCAAGCCCACCTATATAAAATAGGATTAGCAGCCTCAGATATTTGCAGCCTCTGTAAACCCGTCAAAAGATGGATGCTCCATATCTTCAGAATTGCACAGCATTACAAGATGTGGAAGATCGAAGCCAGCATTGTCTCTAATCGGAGGCTGGGATAAGAATGGCAGAAATGCCAAGATCTGCCATTGGATAAAGTAAAGTAAGTATTTTCAAAGTGAAAATAATATAAACTCTAAAAATTGGTTTTGTGACTAACTTTCTATTGACCTTTTTCATACTCAACCTTCAAATATTATATTAGGAAACATATATTACTAGTCTAAATCTAACTTATATTTGGATAATAATATTGTATTATAACTTCAAACATTTAAGTAACAATAACTCTTAAGGTTTTATCTTATAATAATACTTGAGATTTTGCCAGAATTTGTATATTTATCTGTCCAGTTTCAAATTTATCAAATAAAAGAATTTCAGTAACACATGACTCATGCTTTAATTTAGATGTGCTACCTCTCACAAATACATTGCTACAGAATACAAATAACACAAGAATAAAGAAAAGAAAATCATTTTCAATTGAAATAGTAAATGAAATTTATAAACATAAAAATGTAAATTTCTAATCATTGTAAATTAAAATTGTCTTCAACATATAGATTGAAAAGGAAACTTCATATTATCTACAATAATATAATAACGTTTTAATTATTTTCTCAAGTTACATAGATTATTTTATGCCCCTTTCTTTGATCCAACTTATTAAACGTTTTAAAACTGTCAAATTCAACAAATCAGATTTATTCATTTTAAAAATTATTTTAGCCCTATTAAAGCATTTGTGAAATAGGTTACAAATATGTTTTTAATGTAAATAAATAAACATTTATCACTAATATTTTAATAATTACTGATTATAATTTTTAAAATTACTTCTAACTTGTAGTATATTTTTCTGAAAAGAGGCACTTTTTTTTAACAGTTCTTATTTTGCATGTCTACAAAGTACTGGATCTTTTTCTAACATTAAACATACACTTTTACAATTAACTTAATGCAAAGTCTGGTTCTGTACACTACAATTATTTGGATAAGGATAGGTGTGGATGACATGATTTTAAAAAATAATTAATATTTTATTCCAATATCATTTTACTAATAATAAACATCAATTTATTTAATTTTAAATTATAAAATTTCTGTTATTTTATATTGAAAATCTCTCAAAAGCAATATGGTTTTCTGACCTACCATGGAGAAATAAAATTCCAGAACTGAAAGTGTAATATCTGTTACAATAACTAAGACTTCTTACCTAGCTAAATAGAGGCACACACGAGGGTAGTTAGAAGAGTCCATGTGTTTATCAATTAAATCAAGCCTATCAATTTCCATGAGAAGATCGCAGGCTTGAATTTCAGTATTATGCTTCATATCAAAACTAACTATGCTTTCAACAAGAGGAAGTAACTTGGCTCTCATATCTTCAGTTTCATCACTGATTATCCCCCATTCTTCTGCGATCTCACCTTCCAATTGCCTAAAATAAAAATTCTGTATTATAAATCTATATATTAAAAAACCGATTATAGTATTTATACTTCTTTTAAGATTTGTAGCAAAACATAACTATTTACATTAAAATAAACTAATTTCAGAACTACAGTGGGGTGAAATTTATTAATATAAAATGATTAATTTATTAATATAAAATTATTAATTTATATCTATACTTGGAACTATTTACTGTGGTTTAATATTATTAAATAACATACACAACTTCTATCCATACATTATTATTCTAGTCTTATGTACATTTCAGTTACAAAGCATTAGGGATGGCCAATCCAATGACTTTCACAGATCGGTGATTTTAGTGACAGCGCCATGTTTGGATCAGTGACTTTTACCCGTGACTTTAGTACCGGTGACAAGGGATACTGAGACTGCTCTGTATGTGCCATTAACAGCCAGGCATACCACAGTAGTGAAATGATTCACCTCGCTTTTTCTATTTTGGAAGGCTCATTTATATAAAAAAAAAACTCCTATGAAATTTAGAATAAACTACCAAATGCGAAATAGTGTCTACTGTACACAACACTGTTACTATCTTGAAACCTGTCATGAATCGACCATACACACACAACGTAAATGTGTAGAATCAGTGACAGCGACAAATCAACCAATGACAGCCGTGGTAAAATATCAGTAACTTTTCAGTCGCAACAGTGACATTTTGCCCAATTACAACAGAGACAACTCCTCCCTCTATCCTTCAGTCAACAACAATGCACGATAATCGGCCCCAATAGCCGAACGGTGAGAGCAGAGCTAGTGACAGCAACAAATCAACCTATGACAGCCGTTTCATCGAATCACAGTGATAAAACAACCAATGACAGTCGTTTCGTCCAGAATCTACGACATTTTGCGAAATCACAACAAAGGTAACTTCCGATCAATCCATTGTCACTGGTACTGGCATTTTCCATATTTTGTACGACCAGCGACAAACTAATATCAGTTACAAGTCTGACAGACAATATCAACCATCCCTACAAAGCATCCATCTTCAGAGATATGACAATACATACTAGGTAAGTCTACACAGTTCCCTTATTTATAACCAAACTATTTGCCTCCACCCAGAATGACGTGGCCTCTACGTGGCTATGCCCCCTAGGTAACAGCTAGAAGTCGCAACCTCTAATACATAACATTAACATTAACTTCTATACATAACATTAATTTATACATAGCATTAAAAGCCACATTACATTTCTAATACAGGAAAATATAGTAACTGACCAAAAATTATATGTAAAAATCATTACATTACTTTAAAAGTGAATCCAAAATAAAATTTGGAATACGGCCTCTATCATGATTTAATAAGATTCTGGTTTGAATCTTTCAGAATAAATCTATCGATAGATGTTGGCTTTAATAAAATTCTGGTTTGTATCTTTCAGAATGAATCTATCGATAGATGTTGGCTTTAATAAAATTCTGGTTTGTATCTTTCAGAATGAATCTATCGATAGATGTTGGCTTTAATAAAATTCTGATTTGTATCTTTCAGAATGAATCTATCGATAGATGTTGGCTTTAATAAAATTCTGGTTTGTATCTTTCAGAATGAATCTATCGATAGATGTTGGCTTTAATAAAATTCTGGTTTGTATCTTTCAGAATGAATCTATCGATAGATGTTGGCTTTAATAAAATTCTGGTTTGTATCTTTCAGAATGAATCTATCGATAGATGTTGGCTTTAATAAAATTCTGGTTTGTATCTTTCAGAATGAATCTATTGATAGATGTTGCCTTTAATAAAATTCTGGTTTGTATCTTTCAGAATGAATCTATCGATAGATGTTGGCTTTAATAAAATTCTGGTTTGTATCTTTCAGAATGAATCTATCGATAGATGTTGGCTTTAATAAAATTCTGGTTTGTATCTTTCAGAATGAATCTATCGATAGATGTTGGCTTTAATAAAATTCTGGTTTGTATCTTTCAGAATGAATCTATCGATAGATGTTGGCTTTAATAAAATTCTGGTTTGTATCTTTCAGAATGAATCTATCAATAGATGTTGGCTTTAATAAAATTCTGGTTTGTATCTTTCAGAATGAATCTATCGATAGATGTTGGCTTTAATAAAATTCTGGTTTGTATCTTTCAGAATGAATCTATCGATAGATGTTGGCTTTCTATAAATGTCAAATTCTATATAATCCTTATCTCTAATAGACAAAATTTCAAGAACAATAAACGTTTTTCGTTTTCGATCTCATAAGTAAATTTTAGATTAGGATGTTGATCATTTATGTTCTTTAACACTTTCAAGCCTACACCTGTGTATAGCTCGAGTTTCTGTAATTATTTCCACAGCAACGTAATTCCCTCGTATTCTGTTTCGTCGATATCGTTTTTATATTGGTTATTCTACTTTACATGTCTTTACCTTAAGGCCATGCAGAGTTTATTTTATGAACAAAAACTTATTTGGTTAAGTGTAGTGACTGAGGGCTATAAGACATTTGTTTAACAGATGTTGGTTTGGTCAGTTATAGAATATTTTATTAGTGTGTGTTGTTTACGTTTCAAGTGTGTTGCTGTTTACTTTAAATTTTATCTACCCATCATTTGGTTTATTTAATTTGTAGTGTGTGTAATTTTTGTTTAAGCTTCCGAGAGTGTTGTTTTTCGCTTTAAATTTATCTTTCAGTCATTTAGTATATTTCATTTTCATTGTTAGAGATATTACGTTATAGATATAATTGTAACATTTTGGGAAGTGATTCAATACGAGATATGTTGATTTTAGGCATTTACAGTGACAGTGAAACATATTTTGGCTGAGGTACATCAACATATCTTTCATTGATGAACTGAATGTAAATCTATAATGACCCGATTTTAGAGAGTTTTCTAAATTATATTTTCTTTTAGCTTTAAAATAATATATATAACGTGTAATATTTATTTTCATTCTAATGTAAAGTATGTATAGTGAATGCAGTGATGTACAGTGTTGCTATTTTATTTTTTTTGACCTTTTTATATATTTTTCAAACAAGCATAACGCCATCTATATCTTAAGTGATTAATCAATTCATATGTATATATTTCCTGAAAGCTTGTATACATTCCCTTTACAACAATGTATAATTTGTTGAAAATATGGTATTTGTCAGAATTTTTTTATATTTTACCGAAAAACCTCCAGGCAGATAGAGACGGGCGCCTACTAAGGAAAGACTGTTTCCCATTGCTGTGCCATCGTTTTGTTCATAAAATTTATTATTGAAGTGAAAATAATCATGACTCACACAACAGTCAGTTAATTTCATACAATGGTCAACCTTTTCTTTTTCGACATCATTTTGAACCAAAAAGTCTCTCAACAATTACAGTAGAACCTGGATAACTCGAAGCTGAAGGGACCAATGAAAACATTTGAATTTACCAAAAATTAGAATTATGAAATGTGGAGAACAAATAATATACTCTTTCAGAGAACAATAATTTACCCTTTCAGTCAAAATAGTGCAGTGTTTTTTTTTGTCTAAGTTCTGGCCGTTTTCAGGTATCATATCACTGATCTAAGTTAAACACTATAATTTGAATAAGCAATAAACTTAAGCCATAGTAAATTTATAAAACTTATAATTAATTATTAGCAGCTAACACACTGTGACTAATTATAAGTGTGCCGCGAAAACTAGCGGGAACGAATTAATTTCTCACATCAATTTAGTTGTATTTAACTAGAAAAATATTCTCACTTATAAATAACAAAACATTATATTTTTTATATGGGTGCAATTTTTATTATGGGTGTTCCACTATTATGGTTCGTTTCGTATGTAAACAAGAATACAATAATTATAAAAATATTTACACTACTGACCGAAACCCGGCGAAAATCTATACTCAGCTTCTCACTCCAGTATACAAAAAAAAACTGCTAAAGCAATCTATTATGTTTAGATGTCTGACAGAAGGTCAATGGGCAACAAATATCTGTCTTTAATTATGATTTATGTATCGAGAGAAAATAAATTACTCTTAGAAAAATATGAAATCATATGAAATCTACAAACACTACGTAACAGACAGGGAAAATATACTTAATGACCACACACACTTTGAAGCCAATAGTCTTATCAAATACATCACACAAGACGCCAACACCTCACCTAATGTCATAAATCCAACCCTGTCATACCATTTGTAAAGAGCCAAAAGCCGCTAGTAGAAGGTTAGCTTCGAAAAAGGAACAATCGTTTTGAAACGCGTCAGCAAGTAAGCAATTACGTAGTCACTTAATTAAGTAGTGTAAAATTAGTTTAATCAGTGAATTCAAGAGGATTACATCAAGAAACTTCAATATCGACCAACTGTCATCAGTAATCAACCACCTACCGACGGACAAGGCTCAAGGTATACAAAACTTCCCTCCAAATTTCCTTTAACACCCAATGCCACAAACATAACCTTACACCTAAATACGCTAAAATTACAATAAATAATAAAACACCTGCTGCACAAAAAACAATAACACAAGCACAGAAAATATTTATCAAAAACAGCATCAAACAACTATACGCTAAAAAAGACACACTTAATCATAAATTATACACATTACACCAAACCCTCACAACTATGCTACACTACACGGAACTCGAAGAAATAATTCAATACACTAATGACTACACACATAAACAAATATAGTTCAATAGAAACAAACAGAATCAAAAACTACACAACCTCGCAACCCAAAGCAACATCACAATCTACACCGACCACCATTTCCACCCACGCACCATTAACACTACAAATATCAACTTCAGCACAAATGAACTAACACTATTAAACAAAGACCTAAAACACAACCTACACCCCAAAAAATACAACCCCAAACAAAAGTCAAACATCCTTTTAGACACCGAAACTGCAATACAATACACAGAACCCACACACCACGAATACGTTAGACAAGACATTAAACATAAAATGCCCAACATAAATAACTTGAACAATAAACCTACCATAAGTAACAAACATGCAACCCTTAAATCAATCATACAAAAACGCGATAAACATAACCTAAATTACCTAAAAGCAGACAAAGGTAACTCCATCGTAATTATGCACCAACAAGACATCGACATGAAAGTCAACAGCTTCATTACTGAAAACAAAATAACCGAACTCCAATCAGACCCCACACCAAAATTCCAAACAGAAATTAAAAATCTTTTAAACAAATGCACCGAAATCATGAAAAGTGAACAAAAGAAATATTATAAACAAATAAAACCCTAAGCCCCCATATTAAATGCATTACCTAAAATCCACAAGGAAAACACACCCATCCGTCCACTAATCAATCACACACATGCACCATCACATAAATTAGCCAAATACATAGACAAACTTATCAGAGACAACATAAACTTTCACAATCACACATCCATACACAATAACATAGACCTCATACACAAAATACAAGACATCCACATACCACACAACTCCACCATAGCCTCTTTTGACATAAAAAACCTTTACACTAATGTGCCAATAGAACAAACACTGAACATACTACAAAATATGCTCACAGCAAACAACACGCCACATAAACTCACACATGAAATAATGACACTCACCAAACTCATCACATCACAAAACTACTTCACATACCAACACAAATACTACACACAGAAAGATGGCCTCCCAATGGGTTCCCCTATCTCAGGCATCCTAGCAGAAATATTCCTACACCACATCGAACAACAATTTATTCTACAGAACAATTACCACACACACAAAATAATTTACTACCATAGATATGTAGATGACATTTTAATATTATATAACGGCAACTAAAGGTAAATCAAACAACTACATAATTACATTAATACCATACACGAAAACCTCACATTTACTCTCGGGTTAGAAGAAAACAATAGAATAAACTTTCTAGACCTTACTATTACCAAACACAACACTAGACATAATTTCAAAATATACAGAAAACCAGCAACTACAGATATGGTCATACATAATACATCTAATCACCCCACACAACACAAACATGCTGCTTTTAATCATATGTTACACCGTCTAATAAACATACCAATGCTACAGAAAGACTACGACGAAGAACTTAATACCATAAAATACATCGCCCAACAAAACGGCTACCAACACACACTCATAGACAACATTCTCAGGAAAATAAAACATAAACACCATCAAACAGCCACTCAAACAAACCACACAAAAAATAACAAATACATATCCCTCACCTACCACAATAAAAACACACACAAAATAGCCTCCACATTCAAAAAAACTCCATTACGAAATATCCTACAAAACAACAAACGCCCTAAGAAAACATATACAACCTTTTAAACAAGAAACTGACATATACAAACTCTCAGGTATTTACAAATTAACTTGCAACTATTGTCCCAACTATTACATCAGTCAAACCGGCAGGTCATTCTACACAAGCTTTGATGAACACATTACCCAAACAAAACAAACAAACCCTAAATACAACTACGCAAAACACCTAAATAACACCCAACACACACATACCGACATACACACAAATTTAAATATTCTACACACATTAAAACAGAGTAAAAAACTAACAACCTTAGAAAAATATGAAATCTACAAACACTACGCAACAGACAGGGAAAATATTCTTAATGACCACACACACTTTGAAACCAATAGTCTTTTCAAATACATCACACAAGACGCCGACACCTCACCTAATGTCATAAATTCAACCCTGTCATAAATCCAACCCTGTCATACCGTTTGTAAAGAGCCAAAAGCCGCTAGTAGAAGGTAAGCATCGAAAAAGGAACGATCGTTTTGAAACGCATCAACAAGTAAGCAATTACGTATTCACTTAGTTAAGTAGTGTAAAATTAGTTTAATCAGTGAATTCAAGATGATTACATCAAGAAACTTCAGTTTATAAATATCTCTTATAAAGCACAGATGTCTAGTATTGTACATGATATATCAGAAAATAAACTCTCTTATCAATAACAACAAACTGATGGCTGAACAGAGCAACGATCAATAACTGATTCTCCCGCTACCGCTTACGCACTAAATCCCCTGATCTCGATCTGAACAGAGCGAATTCTTGAATCACTAGTGCGCCTAAATTCGAGCTCATATCCAAACTAATAACTTCAAATTAAAGATACTGAACTTCAATTTATCAATAATTTTTTAAGTTCAAGGGACCAACCCAAAACCTTGAATTATCGAAAATTTTGAATTAAACACGTTGGAATTATCAAAGTTCTACTGTATAGGTATGTATAGGTTATGTATAAGTTAATGTTATGTATAAGTTAATGTTATGTATAAGTTATTGTTATGTATAAGTTAATGTTATGTATAACTTAATGTTATGTATAAGTTAATGTTATGTATAAGTTAATGTTATGTACTAGAAGTTTTAGAGGATGCGACTTCTTGCTTTTACCAAAGGGGCATGGCCATTTTGGTGGAGGCAAGTAGTTTGGTTATGAATAAGGGAACTTCGTAGAGTTAGCTGGTCTATACTATGTATTATGTCTCTGAGGATGGTTACTTTGTAACTGAAATGTACATAAGACTAGAATAAAAATATTTGTGGTTAGAGGTTGTCTGTATTATTTATTATCAATTTATTAATATAAAATTACTTATCCCAAAAACCCCCAATACTTGTATAAACCTTTGTAACTAGAACTTATTGTAAATTTTGTTTAAATAGTAACAGCCTTCAAAGGTTTTCAACTTATTACTAACAAGATGGTTCTTATACCATCTCCTTCTCTTATATTTGAATAATTCAAGTGATTTTATAACAATGAAATTTTTGGAAAAACTTACCTTACATATTCATGTCCCCAATCACCAACATCATGTTGTCCTCCGAGTAAACAATATTTTAAAGACTCTCTCACCCCTGGTGACTCTTGTCCCATGGCAAGTACAGATAATATGCTTGCACTCAATTTCTGAGTATTGGGGTTTGTCATCTTCGAATGTGCTTCCTTTAATGATTGATAGTGTGGACGAAGAAATTTTAGTGGCATCGGTACACTTGTCATGGATGTAGTAGAAGTCCGTATTAGGTCACGCATAACTTCTAATGCAGACATGTCAAAATTTTCTGCATTGCTCTATATACAATAAAAAATTAATTAATATGCCACTCTAAATTTGTAAAAACCCAAGAAATGTTATTCATAGTTTCTGCAGAATACAGTTTATCAGTTATACATCATGAAATCAATATTTGTAATTTTCTTTCTAATTAAATGAAGGAAATCTTACTAAAAAAAGTAAAACTGCCAAAGTTACAATATTTTTTCTAAAGTTTGTGAAGTACTAGCTATTATTTTACATATTTATTCCCATTAACTATAATAAAGGAATTAACTATAATTCTCATTATAAAAAAAGGAATGACCATCAACTAATTTCATTATTATATTAACAATTCATACTGAACACAAACATAAATTAAATATTTATTCACTATAACTTGAAATTGCACAGAAAACTTTTAAATTTGGCATAGCTACTGTTATATTTCTAGTAACAGTCCTCTGTTACTTACCTACAAATAGTCTGCACCCTAATACTAGGGTCGATAGACATAATCCATTTACCTTATTATTCAATATAAAATGGTTGCCATGGCAGAACGGAATTTAGGAATTATATTAAGACATTTTGGCCGAGGATGGGAATTATTTTAACAAATTGTTACCAAAACCATTCTTTGCACTAATAATTTCTCTAAAATGTCATGAGATAAAGAAAAGTAACACAGAGTAACAGCTAACAGATTGTCCAAGAGTCAAGGCTAAAATGAGTAACAAAATTGCAATTGGACCAGAATCAAACTATTTCAACATACGAAAGTTTGCTGTTCTTCCATGAAGCAACATTAAAAAAATCTTAGTCTGATCTCTATTGAAAACTATTTCTAAATATTCTCAGTAATTAGAATTCAAAACAAAATAAAATATGTATAAAATTGGCCTCAGTTGTTTCTCATTGTTCCAACACTAACAAGGGAACTTCAATTTAAGAACCCATTAAATAATTTAAATTCATTGATAGAATAAAGTTTAGATTATTTTTGATCAATAAATTTTAAATTATATTAAAATGTGTAATTGTTTAAACAAAACAAAATTAAGCATAAGTACCACAAATTTATCTGAGTGCAAATATTCAAATAGGTCAAATGAAATTTTCTTATGTAAATTTAAATAATTTAATAAATTCTATTTTACTGCTAACAATATTCCAACAGCTATCAATCGCTACAATAGTTAGCAGATTAACTCGTATTATTTCCTGGATAAATACACTTCTGGAATGAATCCTTAATAGAAATGATGGTAGTGAACTAAATCTGTCAGATTTAAAATCAGATGAAACAAACAGCTAGAAGTTACATGGTATCAACAGAAACAATAAGATTGCAAGGCAATTTTTTTATCAGTTGTGGCAAATGAAAACAACTGGATTATAAGTATAGGCATGGAAATCTGTCACTATGCTTTGTTTATTACATGATATCCTGAACTCCTTGCATATTGTAAAACTATTTATTCAGTCTTGCAGTTTTTGTGTTGAACATCTTAAGATTTTTAAAAATTATTACTATGGTAACACTTGGAAAAAACACTACTTACTGATATTTTTCAGCTGATGGGTTTCCCCCTAGATCAATGCAATGTTCAATGCTGTGAGTCACAGACAAGACTGTTGCTCAGGTGCGTTGTATTAGTGTGAGTCTGTTGTGTATTTGTGTCATATTGTTCAGAGTAGTTGTTAACAAATTGCTGAAAAATATCAGTAAGTAGTGGTTTTTAGACAAGTAATACCATAGTAGTAACTTTATTCAATGGTGATGTTAAGGATTAATATCCCAAAACAGCATTTCCACAAGATCAATAGTTATGGCTATGTTGGTGCTTCTATTTATTAACAATGACTCGGCTGTTGCTATTACTCATTTGACATGTAGAAGTTTACCACCTAAATCTGTTCATTTTTTTCTGAAAAAATTGTGATTGGGGGAATATAAAATCACTTTTTTAATGACAAACCATCTAGGCTGCCTTTGAGGCATATTACCACCCGTGTCTAGAAATATTTAGCAATGTGGTAATTCGTTTTGGTCAGATTAACAGGCTTGTATCCATTAAGTACAGGCGATAGGGCGATCGCCCCCCCCCCAACCTTCAAGAACTTTGGGTTAAAAATCGACAATATATTATTAAATTAGGACTTTCTATTAAATTAGACTTTTACTTAAGTTAATTCGTCTTTTATTGTAAATAAAAAATAAAATTTTAATTTTTAATTTGAAAATGTGACGCGTTCCTCGGCATACCCTCGTAAACGTCTAAACGTTTTAACAACAGATAGCGCTAGTGAAGCTTAGTCTCGAACATATGATTTTCAATACGTAATTTTGCAAGCGTAATATTCGCAGTTGACTCCGGAATTGTTCGTGTTGGAAGAATAACTACTTATATTAATTAATAAACCATTTTTATAATAATAGCTTATTATGAAATTAATAATATTCTCTAGCCATAAGTGTTATCGAAACGGAATAATTATTTATTAAAAAGTCTAGTTTGCTACGAATCTTTATCACGTAACCGATTTCTAAAGCAAGCTTTTTCTGTTCTATGTATTTACATACACGCACGTGCACGAGCACACATATACACACACACACACACACATATTATATATATATATATATATATATATATATATATATATATATATATATATATATATATATATATATATATATATATATATAATGCATCGATCGCCCCCCCCCCAAAGCAAGTCGCTGGATACGCGCCTGGATTAAATGCCTTTAAACCTCCATGTCTCACTCAGTATTTTTAGTCCAATTGCCAGTGGTACCACTCAGTCGCCTCATTATAGCCAGCAATTTCACTACCGCTTTTCTACAACAGTCCGAAGCTGTCACAATCCATTCCTGGTTCCAGCATACAACTTCATTAATGTGTGGATCAAAAGCAGTGACATCTAAAGATGTTATTTTCCGCAATTGGAGTAATTATAAATTAAAAGTTATTTTTTCAAAAAACGAGGCCAATTACACATCGCTTCTACCTAAGCACAAGAAAAACTTGAGTTTCTTGTAATTTTTGTGCTATGGTATAACAAGTCATGTGCTGTACTCTGCAAGTGATGTTGTAATATGCAAATAATCATATTTTTCTGCCTAACTATGTATTTTTATTTGTCATATCTTGATTACTGTGCTATGATATAACAAGTCATGTGCTGTACTCTTCAAGTGATGTTGTAATATGCAAATAATCATTTTTTCTGCTAAAAAAAAAGTTATGGAATTTATACATCACAAAATTATTAAAATGACAAGAATAACAACCATAGAATTGCTACTTTTACTTATAAAAATGGATGTGACAACAATTCAAAGAAATTGCCCTTCCCACAATAATAACTTATGATGATTATTTTTACTTATAAAAATTTCTAAAAGAACTGAAAACAAGCTCTCAAAACTAATTTATGCTGGTTTTAGTAGAAACAGCATTTTCAATAATGGTATTTCCAAATACTTTTCCACTAAAGAAAATGCTGAGTTTAAGAACTGTAGTCAATTGTGATCTAACATTATGCTTTAACAATATTCATAATCAATGCACAGCTTAAACTATAATAGGTACAGGCTTGAAAATTTGAGGGAAGCTTCTACTTGTAATATATAGGCATGCTCAGAAAAAACTTTTCAAACTTTATTTTTTTTTTTAATTTTATAATTTGTATTAATTCTTAAATTTTAATTTAAACTGTTCAGTTAGAAAGGTGGTAGCATTTTTTTAAACCAATTCAGTATTTAATTTCATTGACTTAAAGTTGTATAAACTAAGCTAAACACATATACAAAAATTGTTGTATGAAATCACGTTTTCACTTAATTTAAACAGGTGTATGTGATACTATTGATTATTAATAATTCTTAGATTACAATTTAAGTGACTGAATGCTCAGTCAGAAATATAATGCCATTATCTAAACGAATTTAGTCAAATTGCTTTAAATACATGCTTGCTATCTAATACAGGATAGATATACTATGGTTGAAATTTTAGAAGAAGTGTACTTTACCAATACCTAGATTTATATATATATATATATATATATATATATATATATATATATATATATATATATAAAGAAAGAGAGACAGACAGAGAGAGAGATAAATATCTAACATTGTTGTAAAAATTGCAACTGTTCAATTAATCATTAATAGTGACTTAGAACTTACATGTCACAGCTTCTCTCACAAACTACTGGGTGAGGCAAAATTAAGAGCAAATTTTAAAAAAGCTGTTTAGAAAAACAGTTTGTTAAAAAAAATGTGTATAACATAAACTTGAAATACATGAAAAAGCATTTTTACAATAGTAAAACCGGTTATTTTTAAAGATAACTCTGGTAAGATAGGGTCCTCTTAGATGCAAAAATTAGTGTGAGAATCAAGTTGTTGCGTCTGAGGGAGGAGAAGGGGATAACATCAGTTACTTTTGCTGCAAATAGAATTAACGGAAACCGATTATATAAGCTAACAGGTTCTGCATAGAATTTTTCAACTTGATTAATCAAAACGAGGACATTGTAAACCATTTGTGGATGAGTGATGAAGCTCACTTAATCTCTCTATTTATGTGAACAATCAGAACTTTTGATTTTAAAGTGATGTTAATTCTAGAATACTACAACAGCAACCATTGCACTCTTTTATTTGCAACCTTATCTAAGGAATCAAAAACCTTCAGAATATACTGTTTCCTCCATCACTAAATAATTTCCTCTACAAAATTGTAATGACTTTCCTTCTTGATAGATGGAATTAATGATTCTCCAATCCAAAATTAATAGTGGCAAGCCCAAACACTTTTCCCCTTCTAGCTTTTTCAAGACAAATAGATCAGTAGCCAAATTCAAGAACTACTACATGTATTTGAAGGAATAGATTATTCTAATCTAAATCAAAATAGTTCTATTCAAAATTCAAGAACTATTCAAAAAAAAGCCACCAAAGGTGATGCCAAGATATTGAAATGTCAACATGACTGGAATTAAAACTTTAGTTTTATCCAATTCAACCTAATACAATTAATTTTCAATATTTTTATCAAAATAGACCTACAAAAACTAATGCGTGATAAGGGGAATATCTGAAATAGTCGCCCATAATAGCTGACTCCTAGTTTCCTTCTTCTTTGATTTATGAAGGACCTACAAAAACTAATGCGTGATAAGGGGAATATCTGAAATAGTCGCCCATAATAGCTGACTCCTAGTTTCCTTCTTCTTTGATTTATGAAGGACCTACAAAAACTAATGCGTGATAAGGGGAATATCTGAAATAGTCGCCCATAATAGCTGACTCCTAGTTTCCTTCTTCTTTGATTTATGAAGGACCTACAAAAACTAATGCGTGATAAGGGGAATATCTGAAATAGTCGCCCATAATAGCTGACTCCTAGTTTCCTTCTTCTTTGATTTATGAAGGGCCTACATGTAAAATTCAATGAACATTTACTAGCTACCATGAAAAAGTTTGGAAAAATAGACACATATCTAGAGCCTTATTTGTATGAAGGTTGTTATGTTTACAGCATACCCTGGCCGTATTATTACCTGACAAATATTCGGTTTACTCTAAAATCAAAAATAATTTCTAATTAAACATATGGAATTCTGGGGATATACGATAGATCATGATAGGCTATATTTTTCAAAATAATTTTGTAACAAAAGAATCTTCTCGGATGAGAATGAAAGATTAAAAAAAACCTAATCTTTGAAAAAATTCACTTTATCAAACAAACTTGATGTCTACAAAATCTATTAACAGTAATATTCTAAATAGGTTGATTCGTTTGCCAATCCTTGGATCAGTTTCTAGAATTAGAATATATTACTTGTAGATCAGATATTTCAAAAATATGAGAATTGTTATTAGAACACGTGTCATATTTTTACAAGCATTAGGTTTCTTTACAAATCCAGATGCATTGTTTATATTGTCACAAATGTTCACTTCGTTATACAGAAAAACCAAGAATACATTTTTCAAGGATATCTCAGATATAATTTAACATACATATCAATGTTACGAATGGCAGCTGTGTGGTATATCAGGTAGAACACTTGGAATGGTAACCTAAAGGTTTTGGTTCGATCCCTGGAAGCAAAAATGAATGTTACCTGCCTTTCCATTTTAAAGCTAAACTCAGTCTGGAAATTACCTACAGGAATAACTGGCAGCTGAAGCACAACAGCCCAAGATACACCCATAACTTCACTTATTTACACACAAAAATTATACTTACCTTAATAATCCTTTTAGTGTTGTAATACTAATTAGCTAAAGTGAAGCAAATGAATTAAATTTTGATGAAATTTGGGTTTCCAAAACGTAATAAAAATAACACACACTAAATCCTTTTATTAGATCAAATATATTTCAAAGACCAAACAATTATCAGTGAATTTGAAAAGTTAAAATATAAAGTATCACTTTATAAATAATAAGGAAAGTTAAATTAAAAAAACAGTAAGATAACTTCATATTTACAGCAGTTCTGGTAGGATCTCTTTACCCATTGGTCATACAACTTCTGCCCATTACACGAACATATACAATATTTTAAATAAAACCTTTTTAAAACAAAAACATTCAATTACATTATTAAAATTTTAAACCAATATGAAATTTTTGATAGAGTGTAATCCATTATTTATATTAACATTTTTATTTATATAAGGTATACACCCCAAATATCGCCTATCTAAGGAAGAATGAAAATAATGTTACCTTTTCTTCATCGAAATACGTTCAAAGCGTCACTTTTTATTAAGGTAACTTCCATCTACAAGCGCCTGAACTCATTAGACACATAATATATTTTTTAATTTTTTTTCAATTTTTCAAAATTAAAAAGTATTTTATAGATTTTATTAAAGTGGTCCAAATATTGCTCACCGCTTAAATGATTGTTCCAAATACCGCTTACTTAGAAAAAGGGTCAATTTATGGGGGAAAATAAAGTTCAAATTGTTTTATTGTTCATATTTAAATAATTATAGATATAAAGCACATAAGTAATGGTGATAATTAACATAGTTTATAGCTGAAAAATATGTTTTTTCAAAATAACTCCAGCTGCTGATGATTTTGGGCTAAGGTTTCAATATGGTGTGGAAATTATTTACATTTCTGAAAACATTTGTATTCTTGCTAAGGATAATGAGGTTTCCTAAACTTTAAGGCAAAATTTAAAAAAAAAAAAGACGCTGCCACTTTATAAAAGCACTTTGTTTATAATAAGGATAGGGGCTGGAAATATTGTTTGTTATAGCCAGCATAGTGGTCATCAGCCTTAATTTCCTGCGTAATACGATTTTTCCACCATCAAACAGTATTAGAATAGTTCATCTTCCATTTTTGGGGACAAAATTGGTTTTCGACCTAACAGAATATCAACTAGGGTTATAATTTCTGACAAAGGCTTTTTAACACACTCCTCTAAAGTTGACCACGGAACATTAATTGTTTTCTAAGCTTTTAAATGACCCAATTCTTTATTTTTACAGCTGTAACAGCTTTTTTCATTTTCTCTTTGCCCCATGTCTTACGTTATGGCATCTATAAAAATGCAAAAACAAATGTAAACAAATAAGGTTCCAAATATCGCAGAATGGGCGATATTTGGAACAGCGTAATAGGCTGTATTAGGCACTCCCTACCATAACAAAATGGTGAACACTACAAACAGGCTACTTCTAATTCTGTATTGAGGTTATCAATAGAAAGCATCTTTCTTACACTATTTCACAATATTATAATAGTTTTTATGATTCTTATGACTCATAAGCTACCGTATTAAAAGAGACAATGGCTGCATAACTCATCATGCTTCAAAATTTTCAAAAATTCACAGAATATAAACTGTACAAATAAACTCTACTAAATAAACACAGTAAACAGTCTTGACGGAGGAGAAAGTGATTTGTAGCTTTGCTGCTTAATAGTAGCTCTATCTAGCCTTATATGTCACTGGCCGATATTAGGAACCTGGGTGGTATTTGGGCCATATACCTTATATATTGTTCCCTAAACATTCAATTCATTATACTTGACTACATTTTTTTAAAAGGGAAACATTGTCTACTTGAAAAAGAAAAGATTTTCAATCCAAACAAAAGAGCAACCAGGTATAAAGAATTAGATACTAGTGTAAAAGTTTTCTATGACTAAAAATAAAAATGTTATTGTAATTAATGTGTTAGGTTCCTACCAAAATTCTATATTGAACTCATTGTAATTATGTAACTACATGAAAAATTAGTTTACATCAAATATTGTTTCTGTACTTTCACCATAAAAGAAGTTGTTCGACCAGTGAGTATAGGGGTCATACCCACAGAACTACTTTAAATATTGGATGTAAATTTACTGGTAAGTTAGTTGTTCATTTTACTTCTGAAGTATAGTTGATGATACGCATTATGATAGCTTGGTCACTGAAATAAGTTTTTCATGTAATGAACTTTTGTGAGCGTATGTTGTATCCATTCGTTTTATTAATTAAATAACCTTTTAAAGTTATGCAAAGTTTTTAACATTTTTACTGTTTTCATTAAAGTTATTATGAGTCCAGAAAACCAATACATATAATGAGGAAAACATAAGTTTGTGTGATGTTAGAATTTTAAATTTAACTTAATTTTAAACAATGTATAAAAAGTAAAATTCAACAAACGTACAGTAATTTTTTCTACCAGCATGTTAAGCTCTTCTTGGAGGCGTTTGTCATCTTCAGACTGTAATAAAAAAAACAATGTTTATAATCAACAAACTTAAAAGTAATCTAACTATATCCTTATTAAAATAACTCATAGTTTTTACTATTCATATAAATGTAAGATTCCATTCATAAGAATTCATTTTTATGAGATTTAAAATCATAAATTCCATTATATATGAAGAAAGAAAAATAAATTAACTTATAGTACAGTTAGTGTGTTGATGTCTCAAGTGAAAAACCCAATTAGGATACAACTGATAAAGGTATAGCTATTTTACAAATTATTTAGATAATTTGTGTGTGCTTAGAATAGAGTTTATTATTACAAAAATAATAAGTTACTTACGATGGCGTTAAATTCAACCACCTGTTACCTTAACTTAAGAACATCGTTTTAATTTTTCATTATGAACTAACCTATCCAGATAGGGTCATTTGTTAGTATTTTCAATAAAATTTAGGTAAAAAAAACTCAACTTCACAGTAACAGAATTTTAAAAAAAAAGCTGTAAAAGTTAAAATTCTAACTTCCCCATAACATGGTGTAAGTTGATGTACAATACTACCCCATCGGAAAAAATAACTTACCTTATTTTCCGAGGAAAAAAGTTGATATTCGTGTTTTACACTTTAAATCGAGAAATTTTAAAACAAAAAATTTTAAAAAAACCAACATCATTATTTCTACCAACAAGTATAATGCAGTCCAAACTTCAACTGCATATTGTGGTAAAATATGAATGTCAATTCAAATTATAAGAAACTTAATATTGTGAAAATGTTGTAATAACAACTGTAAAATTATCCATTATTCCTTTTTAAAATAATGCCTTTTTTGTTATTCTTTATTAAAATACAAAACAAATTTACTTCTAAATTATGTATAACACACTTTAAATAAATAGCAAGTACTCATTATTACAGTTTCATGTTGTAAAGTACGCATAAAACGTGGGTAAAATTGTTCTGAAAATAATTTTAACAATGGATTGTCTACTAACATATAAAGAATAAATGGGGTTTAATGATGACAATGCAAAAGTTGATTCCCAGATATTTTACTTAATATATAATAGAATGAATCGAAAAAATAGTTTAAAAATTGAATTAAATATGAAGACAACCCTTTGTTCACGAAAAAGAGTTAATATTTTACAATAAATTAAATATAAATTAATAAATGCCGGTCTAACCTATGGATTTAATCTCATCATGTTTAGAACTTACCAATTCTTCAGGTTTTACTTCAACAGATTTTGACATTTTCATATATATCTATTATAAATGTTGCATATATTATTTCGGTGTTAAATAATATGACTTCAAATAATTATATTTTACAATACAATTCTACAAATCTTTACTAATGAGAAACAAAGAAAATCTCTAATAGTAATACCAACACTCTTAGATTGGAATATTCAATTGAAGCAGATGTGTTGTGTAAACTACAGGAACACCACAGATTTAAACATACATCATTTATCTGGGATGCACTGCTTTTAGTCAAGAGAATTTCCATCGGAAATTATTATGTTGCTTATGACGTTATCGAATATACATAAAAAATATAAGGCTCTGCCATTTAGTATACCAATTCTACGACATTAAAAAAATGAAATTGTAAACTTTATTGTTATTTAAAATAAATTTATTAAAAACTTTTTATTGCTATATGAATTAATTGGAAAAATATTGATGTTTAGAAAACCTCAGTAAATTATCAGTTGCTTCTACTTGGAGATTAGAAAACTGGGATTTCAAGTGAACAATTTAGAACTATAACTACTTATAGTTTAAACAGTGAATTGAAGATGATTACAAGGAGCAATTTTTGTATTTTTAAGCAGCATAAGTAAAAACAAAAAAAAATCGGACTTGATCAAAACTGAAGTAGGTCATTTCAAAGTTGTCCTTTATATTGATCTTTTCAAGAATCGTCCCTAAACGTATTGAAAATATTTACACATAAAATATAAAGTTTTTCAAGGAAAATAATTTTCAATTTCAATGCCTTTTGGAAGCAAAATGTCTTAATTAGTTTTAACAATTTTATCCTTTCTATTAATTGTAAACCATTTGTAATACATCCAATATAACAGTTGCGAAGTTTAACTATATGTAGGAGTTAATATATCTTACATCATGTACATTAATAAGATATTCATAAGGCATTATTTATAGGACTAAAAACTTTACATTTATATGCAGCTGAAATACGAAATATACAGTAAACAAAAACTGCCGACAGGTGTGAGGATGTACGTTGAATGTGTAAAGTTTTCAACTGCAATGTATGAACTCGTAAACGTCCTACTTCTTTTTAAAATTACCGTTTCTTAATTTTCGCAAATAAAATCCAAACAGGTCAGCGTTACTTCAGCAATAAAAAATACCGAGAAATTTAAAAATAGCTGGTTATTAACAACTGATTTTTTCTTGGTGAACATCATATAATTACCACTTTTAAATATTTTAACTTGCCTATAGTAGTACTTACTTTGCTTGTTAAAGACGGCCGTTTCGGGAGATGTGTCCCTTTGTCAACTCAGACCGTAACTGATCTCAAGGTTTGCGTAGGTTAGGGTGGGGGTGGGATATTTTGATGGTGTGGGTGTATTTTGTGTGTATTAGGAGTTATGATGTCAAAAAGTGCTTGTGAGTTGTAATGTAATTGTATATTGAGTATGTGTGTAAGGTGTATTTTGAAGTGCCTGTATATTTCATATTGTTCGGTTGCGTAGAGTTGGTTATTTCTGTGTTGTTTATGAAGAATTTGTAGGTTAGATGTTATGTCTATGTAGTCATGTTTTGTGGAGTTGAGATGATCGGCGAAGTTTGATTGGTAGTTATTGGTTTTTAGTGCTTTTATATGTTCTTGGTAACGTGTGTTGAAGGATCTCCCTGTCTGGCATATGTAAAAACTGGGGCTCGAACTACAAGTTAGTTTGTAATCTCCAGTGGCGTTGTAAATGTCGTCGATTTGGTTGTTGGGTTTAAATTGTTTGTTGAGAGTGTTATGTGTGGAGTAAGCTATTTCGTAGTTGTATTTTCGTAGTGTGTTGGTTAGATTGTGGGTTTTGGATGATCTGTATGGTATTGATAAGTATTTTATGGGATTGTCATCTTGTGTGTTTGTATTTGGGTATTTAGGTTTATTTTTTAGGTGGTTGTATAATTTTTCAATCATTATTGGGTTGTATCCGTTCGTTTGTGCTATATATTTTATGGTGTTTAACTCCTGGTAGTGTTCTTCTTTGTCTAACGGTGTTTTAAGCGGCCGATATATCATGGTGTTGTAAGCACGTAGTTTATGTTGGTGTGGGTGGTTTGAGGAGCTGTGTATGGTCGTATTGGTACTAGTGGGTTGTCGGTATATGTGGAATTTATGTGTTTGTTTGTTCGTTTAATTATAAGGTCTAGGAAGTTGAGAGAGTTTTGTTGTTCTGTTTCGATGGTGTATGTTAGTTTTGGGTGTATGGAATTTAGGTGTTTAAGAAATATGTGTGCTCTGCGTGTGTTGCCTTTATATAATTTTATGATGTCGTCGACGTATCTATATCAGTAAATTATGTTATCTGAGTATTTGTTGTTGTGTAAAATATGGTTTTGTTCAAAAACATGACTACATAGACATAACGTCTAACCTACAAATTCTTCATAAACAACACAGAAATAAACGCTACACAACCGAACAATACGAAATTTACAGGCACTTCAAACTACACCCTACACACATACTCAATACACAATTACATTACAATTCACACGCACCTTTTGACATCATAACTCCTAATACACACAAAATACACCCACACCACCAAAATATCCCACCCCCACCCTAATCTACGTAAACCTTGAGATCAGTTACGGTCTGAGTTGACAAAGGGACATATCTCCCGAAACTGCCGTCCTCAACAAGCAAAGTAAGTGCTACTATAGGCAAGTTAAAACATTTAAAAGTGTTAGTGATTACTAGTAGCTCACGTGAAGATGGAATCAACAAATGTTGATCACATAATTAGGGTTGGGAGATTTCGAATCATGTGCTAGGCTACCGTGAGAAAAAGCTTTTCGTTTATCTGTCACTAGCTACGCTGTACGGAGGATGACATGGGCTGGCAATTGTTATAATTCTATAATCAAACCGTTAATGAATTGATTTGACAATTTATTAACAACGGCAAAATGTTTCATAATTGGCTGTGTTACGTTTAGTTTATTAATTTCAAAATTTAATAATATAAAAGTAAACCTGTGTAAATTATAATATATTCTAAACAAGCACGTAATTTCAAGTGTTTGCCAGGTGTTTTAAATTTAATTTTTTTAATTTTTCGATACGTCCCATCAGTAAATATACGATACTGGCGTGGATGAACTTAGCTTTGTCTCAAAATATTTTTAAAGAACTTTAACTTTTGTATGTAAATTTATGATGCTAAACTTGTAAAAAGCAATTTTTTTAAACTGTAATATTTTGACTATTTTAATTGTTTCAAAATTAAATCATTTTTCATAATCACAAACGAGAATTTTAGTGTAACCTATCTTATTTAGAACGATTAAACCGACACCAGTCTGCCTGAGTTAGTCGTAAGATACAATTATTAAGGAAAACAATTGACCTGGCAAGTCTCTGCAAGTATAAAGAATAAAGGTAATTATAGTTCTATAAATACATTAAAACACACAAAACATTTGCAAAATACCGGGTGGTTACAACTTATAGTTAGTTGTTTGAACATCTTGGTTTGCACCTCATGTTGTAGCTTTTAGTCTTTTTTAATAATTTTGTTGCTTTTGCCGCACATTGTTCGATATCAGGATTTCATGTTAGACGTCTATCAAGTACAACACCCAGGAATTTGGATAGATTACTTTTTTCAACGAATCGTTTTTGTAAAACAAAGAGATGTGGAGTACTTTAGTGGAGTTGAAAAGTAGTTTTCGTGGAGCTAACTGCCAAGTTTAAATTATTATGTTACACTTGTTAATACGTCATCGACGGGATACGAGTGATTGAAGTATAACAAATGTTTTATATACCATGTGTTTTAAAATTATTTATCAATTTAGGCGGGACCAGTTTTGAATTAGTGACGTCTTTGGTAAGAGAGAGATGGTGTTATGGATGAGCAATATCTTCATGGGTAAAAGTGAGGTGGGAGTACTAACCACGCCTCATTTTCCCGTTTGAACATAAATATGTTTACGTTACGCCTTACTGTGAAGTTTTTGTTTATTTTTTAACCAAACTTTTTTATAGTGATTAAAAATAAAATACTTTATATTATAATAAGTTGATAATAAAGGATCAATATAAGTAAGTAATTAAATAATACATTTTGATTAAAGTACGTAGTGAACAGAGAACTTTATTCAGGAAATTGGTATCAGCCCTTGTAGTTTTATTTTGCAATTTAGTAACCTAATTTGACATTTTATTATTATATATATATATATATATATATATATATATATATATATATATATATACGATTCAAAATTTCAGAAAATATTCTTTTTCAAAAACGTGTTCACTCCTAGAAAGGGTTGGGTGTACTCAGGGTGTACCATAACCTATTTGGAAATAGGCACACTATAATGGAATTTTTTAAAATTATAACATTTCATTGTATTTTGTAATACATCTTATGGTATTTATTTCCTGTTCCCACATGTTCGATTTTAGTAGAAAGATTTATACCAGGCGATGCAGAAAGTCATTGCAAATATGAAAAAAATTATATAAACTTTTGCTCATGCCCCCAAAACTAAAAATTTTGGAAATTAGCAGTTTCTCCTCCTCTCCAGGGCACACCTAAAACGTTACAACATTTTGGCTTTAACTTTTTGATGTAGTAATTCGCAAAATGCCTAAAAAATTAATTAAACTTGCTGATGAGTCCCAAAAAATTTAAAATATCAACTTTACACAACATCAATTCAACACGTTCTGTGTGATGTAAGCTTTATAGTTTGTGTAACGATAGAAATAAAAAGTTTATAATTGTTCAATGCAATATTTTCTGTTTTGTGTGTGGAATAGGGTCTGTGTTTGTTTTGCCCTTTTGAGTAATTTTGCAACTTATAATCGCTAAAAAATAATATATGTGTGCGAGTTTTATAATTCTATAAGGTTTGTATGCAATGGTGATGATAATGTTTTGTTAAAGTTGATTTTTTTGTGTGAGATTTGTAATTTTTGGGAGTCAAAAGAAAATTTAATTACATTTGGTACTTGGCAAGTTATTACGTTGAAAAAATAAAGCCAATACTTTAAATTAGTAACTTTTTACATGTGGTGGGAAGGGGAAAATTCTATTCTTCAAAATTTTTGAGGTGTTAGCGAGAGTTTTCATAATTTTTTTCATATCCTGGTTGACTTTCTGCGTTGCCTGGTAAAATTTGTTTCGCTAAAATCAAACACATGGGAAAGAGAAATAAATACTCTTCTTATAAATAGGTTGTGTATATAGCACCTGTTATGCTGATAAATAGGTTAAAATAACTCAACAGAGAGGATTAGTTCTCTCGTAGCGTGTTGGGTGTACACAGTAGCCTAACCTATTTGGAAATAGGTACATTATAATGGAATTTTTTAAAAGTTATAACATCTCATTGTATTTGATAATAAATCTTATAAATAGGTTGTGTACGTAACATCTAAGTTATGCTGATAAATATGTTAAGAAGAACAACAGAAAGCCCTGGCTTGAAAATATGACTTTCAATATACCATTCAAACATACAAGAAGCTCATGCTTCTAACTAATTTAATAAAGTATTCAGACTTTTATGGCATGTTTATAAGTAATCTTGGATTTCTAAAATATGTTTTGTGTTGAAACTTTATCTTGGAAATGAATTTATCTTTATTAAGTCATTAAAAATGTAGTTGATTAAGAAGAGTTTTATAGCAATAGTTTTCAATTCATGAATTGTAAGATATAACACAATATTTATACAAGATACAAACTTTTGATCATAAGTTTGAAAAATGTCATCTATAACATATGTAGTGCAAACATGACAATTTGGTATACCCCTCAATCCCGCACACCAAACCCTATACAAAAAGATGGTGATATTTTCTGAAAAATGTGTGCAAAAGATTTGAAACACAATGATAGTTACATTTGAATATCACTAAATTAACATGCAAACAAATGATTATGTCTGTTTAAAATTTCTTGTTAATTGTGAAGGAAATGACAGTAATTAGATTATAATTCATTTGGTAAATTGTTTATGCTAGAAACATTCCTCATGAAGTAATATGGCTTTTTGTATTATTGATCACCATGGTTTATTTTTATTAATAGAGAATAAATTAAGGGAAGACAGAGGTATGACTAAATAGTTCTTGCCGTCTTATGTTCAGGTTTTGGTCTTAAACAAAACAATTACTTTTTTAGGCAATGAATTATGGAAAGAAATCTCCTAGCATGGGAACACCTTCAGTGTATTCCCATGTTACTACTCGCTCTTCGGCAAATCTCAAGTCTACAAGATCAATGCGATCAATAAGAGTTCCTTGGTATAAACGCCCATTATTGCAAGATGCATATTTCCTGGATATACAGCGTGGATCTATGTTCATGTCAATCTATTCTCTGGTGAGTTTTTCAGCATGGCTATGTATCGTTGTTATTAGTTTCATGTTATTTTTATTATTAGTGGGACAACAATATAAATTTTATTGTTTATTATAAAGTTTTGAAAATTTAAAAGTTTTATAAATTTAAATTCTTTATTGATAATTACTTGAAAAATTGTTTTTTTTTTAAAATTACGATTAATTTAAAACTATAGTAGAAACTCACTAATTTTTCACATTCTAAAATTCAACACATCAATTGTAGGTGACATATAGCTATGATTTATTCCATCATTATAAGCCATTGTGAAACCTTATAGTATTTATTTTTATATTTATTATTATAAATGTTTACCATTTACTTAAATAACAAGAGAGTACAAACGGGTTAGTTAAATTACTAAGGATGGTAATTTTTGATATAAGCACTTTTTTACCTATAACATGTAATAAAATCCAGTTATGAAATGATATATAAGTGAATATAATGAAACAGTATTCTCTGTAGATTATCTTTCTTTATTGTACACTACATCAATACTCTGGGCTACAAATGTGATTGAACAAATAATATACTTTTCTGAAATGTATTGGCTATATATAAATGTATCTAAGAATTTTAATATAAGAATAATAATGTGTATATAGCTTCCTTTTCAATTACATCATTTAGTCCTTGTAGAATTTATATTTACATGTAGACCTCGTATTGTTATATGAGGCACTGAGATGCAAAGGGGTGCAAGTGACAAAAGTAAGATTTTGTGTAAAACTGGTTCAAAGTTTAAGTCTTATTGTAAATTCTACTTGCAAATGCTATCTACACACTTTATTTTGTCATGTATTTAGTTGTTTAAATATGCAGTATGAAATAAATATAATGGAAAATTAGGGCAGGGTAATTTTTGTTTAATTACCCTGCAATCACTTACACCCTTTTACTTCCAAACATGTTACTTACACCCCTTTGCAACTGAAGAATAAGGCATATTTTGTTGGTTATAAAACACCTGTTGAATATAAAAATGAAAATAATGTATTACTTTTTATATACAAAGTTAATCTGAGTCGTACATTTTATCTTGCTCTTCATCAGAGAAGCCAGGGAAGGGATTTTCATGAGAAGTAGATGGGACTGCCTTGTCATGTCCTTCTTGCCTCATGTCCTTGTTGTTTTTTGTTCCTTTCTTCTCTTTCGTCTTGTTTCCTTTTCCTTTTGGTGGGGGTGTTAATGCTTTGGATTTTTTCTTCGCATGTTTAAGTTCTTGATAGCATTTGTGGTTAATGGGAGGCAAAAACTGTAAAAGAGACTGCAGGTCCTTGTACTTTTCAGTCGAGATAGTCGGTGGCTGTTCGTAGAGTGGTTTTAAAGTAAAGTTCGTTGAAGGTCGCCCAGTTTTGGGTTTGGTCATGTTAAATTCTGAGAAAGTAAGTCCTCATCTACTGATAATTTATAGTAAACTATCAAAGGGTCTGTTTTTTTTAATCGAAGCCAATGAAATTTGCCGATCCCATCAATGTTTACTTTTAATGTATCACTTATATCTTCGGCGGAAAAGAAATCTTCTGTACTCATCTTTACAACCTGGAACTTTCTGTTTGAATTTGCCACTGCTGAAATCCAATCATGAGGCACAAAAACATACTACAAATTTTTCTTTGCCTTTTCGATTATTCTGAAATCTTGGTCGCACTCCATGTAAGAATGCCCTGCTACCAAGAATTTGTGATCCTTACAATATGTGATCCTTACCACCTTAATGTTTGTATTCCTTACAATATACATCCAGAATCGAGCAATATACTGATTTTTGTTTTGCCCCCCACAGTTGTCGCTAAAAGCTATGAGGTGATTAACTGAAGGTGGTAAATTTTGAACAAATTTCAACAAACAGATCCGATTTCTTGTGATCCTCTTGAGGTTTCACCCTCATGCCACATGAACATAGATGAGTGCTTTCTACCAAGGTCATGTATGTCAAGATTATAAGTCCAAAGTTGCCTTGCATAGTTGTTCTTTGTATACTCTATTGCAAGTTAATACGGAAGTAAGCTAAGTTTTTTGTAGGTCAAAAAAAATCGCTTTCTTCAGCAAGCTTTTTAGCTTCTGTCTTTGAAGCTCTAGGTTTTTCTGCTGTTCTTAAGTGAACTTCTTTGAGGGCTTTGTATTTTTCAACATCATTAATGGCAATTTTAATTTGATTTTCACTGGTTTAACAACACCCCATTAAAGCATTTTGTTAAGAGGCAAACAGGTGTAAGTGCACCTAACCCCCTATGCTGCTAAACAAAATGAAGCTTTCAATTAGTAGTTCTTCTTTACACCGCTAAATATCAGCACATGTCAGGGTTAGCACTTACATCTCTTTGCCAACAAATAAAACAATGTATCCCCTATCATTTTCACTGGTTATCTCTGAATTTTAATTTTTGTCACTTGCACCCCTTTGCATCTCAGTGCCTCATATTTTTTCTTATTTTCTAATTTGCAATTCATCACCCCTCTCCTTCTGTATCAGGTAATGTTCCACTGATGGAGAGTTTTATGGTAAATAAAAGATCTTTGCGATATTATGTTAAGTTACAACTAGAGTGATCATTGTAATATATTGTACCACTACGCTCTTGATATTGAATATATTCATGATAAAGCACAGAAAAATTTTCCTGCACAAAATTTAAAGGCACAGTAGGCAAGATTCATAATTGGAGTAAATAGAAACAATTTATACAGTAAATAGAAAAATAAATACACCTCTTCTGCTGTATAGAAAAAAAGTCATATCTGTTTGTGGTAATTCCATGCTGTTTCATGCAGGTCTCAAGAAATTACTCAAGAAGTATGATAGCAAAAAGTAATGAAATTGCAAAGTGTATTTTGTGCTGGCCATACCCTTTTCAAAGTTCAGTTCTTTTACTGCCTATGGTTACCTTCAGAGATATAAAACTAAGCAGGAGGCAGCACTTCTCGTTCTTGGTCCATCTGACAATCCTTCTTCAAATAATACTTTTTTCTACATGAACAAAAATCAGCTCTTTCACCAGCAAAAGATTCTGTTACATTTTCTGACAACATTGTATATGCTATGATTAAGAAACTTCCATCATGAGGGGGGGGGGGATTGATTCTCTTTTGGTTATACAATCGTTTATTCTAGGAGAATTTCTTGTTAATGCATGGTTGGATGTAACATTAATTCATTTTCTAAAATTAGTTGAAAAAGACAAAACCAGTCCCTGTATCTATACCAATCTCCCCTAAAGTGATTAATGCAACCTATTAGAGGAAATGATTAACCCTGTTTGGTACAAAGTAACCAACACCCTTCTAAATAACGCATGTTGGGGTTTCAGACAAGGTCTTCAATCAGTTGATCAACTGTTGTTAAAGTAAACAATATAAAATGCCTTTCTCTTTCATTAAACACTCATTGCTATATATTTTTTTTACTTTGAAAATGGACCAATATAGCTTGGAGAAGATGAGTTTTAAATAAATCCAAATTATTCTATAATAATTATTATTGTGAATAAATTACAATTCTTGTATACTTTATAATAATCATCGAAAACATTCTGTCTAAACAGTTATTTTGTAGTACTTTTTGGTACCACATTGTTAAATTCCTATAAACTAGAGAATGGTATCCCACAGGTAGCGTACTAAGCGTGATGCTGTTTGCTATAGCTATTAACAGTGTCACTGAGAAAGATTTCTGTTTTGTCTGTTTGCGGACGACTTTTGTATATATTTGGCTGTTTTAAATATGGCAACAACAAAAATACCATTTCAAATAGATTTCAAGAAATTACAAGCTTGGTTCAAAATTATAGGGCTCAAATTTTCTTCTTTGAAAACACAGTGGATCACATTTAGTAATTAATGGCAACACCAGGAGCCTATACTCTATCTTGAGAGAATGTGACTTCAGGCAATTTATAGTGTTAGATTTTTTAATCTTAAATCTGATAAAAGACTCATGAATTTGCTTGATTAATTTGAAGATTCGATGCAACAAGATATTGGATAAGAGTCCTTAATGTTACTAATTAGGGTGTACAGAGAAATTGTATTCCTCGTGTCTATCAAGTCCTCATTCGTATGGATATATTATGTTTATATAGCTTATTCCTATACAGTTTTAATCTTCAGTCCTGAAAACACTTGATCCATTACTTTGTTCCTAGGCCTCTGGTATTTTCTGATCAAGCTTAATTTCTAGTCACTTGACTCCGGTCGAAGAATCAACAACAGTTTCTATGTTGGCGTCAGTTACAAGCATATGTATTTGAGATAGTAGTCATTGGACATGAGATCAAGATTATACGAGTAATATGATAGAAAAGTTTAACCAAATTTTTGAATTGTTTTATGACGCCTTGTAGGTGCATTCTTTATCATAAGTGAGAATAATTCCTGAGCTCAGCATTGCCCGTTTTTTGTTTTGAGTGAAACAGCATTGTTTAAATAGAGTTCCACAATATACTTGTGATTTTATTGTTTGTTTGATTACAAACTTGATTAGTCAATAAAATATAATTTCTTATTATTGCCAGAATATATTTTTTTTTCACTACATGTTGGATTTATTTGAATATTTTTGTTTTAGGTAAACTGGAACGGATTGTTGTTTTGTCTTAGCATTGATCTAGAATATCGTCGTTTCATCACCAGTGAGCATTTACTGTACCCATTTTGCTCACAAGTTCACAGTAGTCTAGAGTTTAGTGCATGGTGATATACTAATTACAGTAATTGCTATTGGCTTCTGTAATATATATTTTAATGTTTTCTTGTAATAACATTGAGGACCAAATTTTTAACATTGACCTAATTCAAATAGACTAACTAATGTTTAAATGTTTCATAAAGGTAGTGCATAGGAACATTGTTAGAGCATTGGGAGATTACGCTCGGAGCTTGATTTTGCATTGTTTGGTAATGAATTATTGTATGATTTTTGTGTGATAAAATCGGTTATTAGCTATTTACAAATTACATATATTTGTAAATTTTTAAATGTGAATGTAAGTTTTACAAAGGGAATAATAAAATGACTAAAAATGTTGAAAAAGACAAAGAATAGGAACTAAAACATAAAAAAACTGTGAAGTTAATTTTGTACTAGATACAAAAGTGTCTGACAAACATCTTGCAGTAGGTGTGTAACTATTATAAATTTAATGACAGAAAATTAAAATAGTTGAGTACACAGTTTATAAAATTATATAGGTGACCTACAATACTAGACAAGATAATTTATTAAATAGCTACAGGTTGTATTGTGTGAATGTTGAAGAAAATATCTACTACTATAATGTTGAATCAGTAAGTTTAATTTTGATGTTTCTATGTTCCAGTTGCTAAGCATATTTACGTTACTGACAGCCATATTTGATTTGTATTCTTTGGCATTGGCAGCTCCAGGTTCAACACACTATGGCTATTATTTTATTAGCTATCAGTTTGTATATGTGGGCAACAGATATGGTGAGTTGAAAAAAAATCTAATATGATAAGATTAATTAAATTTAATACTATTTTATGATCAAGTTACTACTTTTGTTTTGTCATAACACAAGGGTTACTTGTGAGTCAAGACAAGTGGGTTCTGTCAAATATTTGTGTCGTGACTAGTGTTATTGTGTAAACATTACAACTTCATAAACCTATAATTAAAATAAATTTACATAAGACTTACTGAAAGAAACCTTTTTTTAAGCACACTAAGGAATTTTCATCAGTGTCTAAGTTAAGCTCAGTGGCAACGGTTTTAAAAACAATTATAAAGTGATCAATTAGTGCTTCTTGTTCAGTAGAACATCTGCCGGACCCTCAAGGAGTCCCTCGTGGGTATGGGTTACATACAGTTGAATAAAATATGCTTTATGCTTTCACCCCACCTCCACAAAGAGTGGATATGGGTGAATTCAAAAGTTCAAATCTAAATATGTATTTATCTGTCATTAGATGACCAGAATGTGTAACACTGTATACAAGATAGTTTAAGTTGATTGGCGATGATAACTAAAATTGGTTTTTTGAGAGGGGAAAAAAAGATTATCATTCATATAACTTCTAGTGTGGAGAAGGAGGTCTTTGTTTTGTATGTTTTCTGTGTTATGAACAATTGTTTTTGCTTAGAAAATTGTGATTTAGAAATTGTGATACATTATGTAACTGAACCTGTACTACTTCTATGATTTAGAGAGGTTCAGTTATAAATATAAATTCATCATTTAGCTGAAAACATTATTAAGGGATAATTTATTATCATGGATAAGGACTTATCTTTATTTAAGGACTGGTTCTGTATAGACAGGACAAAGAGTGCCTTGTAGCCTCTCAAAGGTGGTTTTAGCCAATTGCTTCACCACGTTCATTCTATTTTTGACTCTATTTTACATGTCTTGGATGATTTCCAAGCACCTAGTGTTTTTAGTTTTGGGTAACATTTGTTATCATACTGTAATTTCAAGTTACAATTTTTGCTTCTTTACAAAAGTTATTGTATCTTCAGTATATTTACTTCCATATTGTTACCAAATGTCCAATCTTGTTCTATTGAAAGTCATATTTTCATGTTGTATTGAATTCATGTTTTTAGTCATAAAAATGTTATTTTACTTGGAATATATTTCAAACCACAGAATGATCAGGAATTGAGTTGAAAGGAATGCATTTTCTGTGTTCCATTAAAATTGCCTAATTTGGAAATTTTAAATCTTAATAACTGATCTTATTCACTTTTATTCTTAGAATGAATACTTCTTTGCTAAGAATATTTTAATACTATCATGCTTATTTTTTTTAGTGCGTAATGTTCTCATCTTGTTTGCACTTTTTTCTCTGGTTACTGCTGTAGCTGTCCTGGTTACAAGCATCATGTTAATTATAGCTTTGCGTAAGGTAAGTTACCGTATTTTTACTGAATTACTTTTATTTTTAATATTTGTTTTTTTATACCATTCACTGAATATTAATATGTTTAAGCTGTTACTATAACAGTATGTTCACATTTCTTCAATTTTTTATGTTTATAAATTTGAATTAGTCTATCATGGTTGTAATGAATTTATGGCTGTAAGAAATTTGTAAATTAAGTATGGTTTATTTTATTTTTACTAAACTTATTGTGTTCGCTCAATAATAACGTTAAGCTATTACTAAAATAGTATTTTCACAATTCTATGTTTATAAATTTTAACTATTTTAAAATTATCGTGGATAAAATGAATTTATAGCTATACGAAATTTATATTTTAAGTAAAGTTTCCTTTGTTTTTATAGATGGTTTTCACATTCATTATGAACTTAAATGATAGATTTAACAAAAAAGTTTCTGACCAGATTAACTTATTGGAAGATAAAGTCAAACAAAGTTGTTAGGCTGAAAGTTGCCAATATACTGAATACATTTGTTTCTATTGTGCTGTCCACCTAAAACCTAGAGCTTTTAATATACTTCTGTAGTTTTAAATCACATTTTGTTTGCAAAATTACATTTACCGTAGAATAATAAATTGAAACTGTGCTTTTACCTTTAGATTTATTCTTAGAATATTGAAATAATATTTTTAAATGTAATTGCTGAACAATGTTTCAGAACCGTTTGCAATTAATACGAAATAACTTTCATGTATTAAAAATATTGCTTTCACCAATGTGCATTTAATTTTTGTTTCCAAATGGTGTATTATTGTAGGTGCCTACTGTGCTAACATCACCAACAGAATTGAAATAATATTGAACAAATTATTTTCAAACAATAATAAGACCACATTTAATAGTGGATTGGTTTTTAACAACAAAAGTACACCAGCAGTTTAAAAAAAATGTTTTATTCAATAAATTACAGAGTTTGTTGTATTTTATAGAATCTTTCTGTGATTGCACTACACCACAGCATTTGGTTGTTGGAATAATTAAAACTTGTACTACAAGCAGTTTTTGGTTTGTTTAGAGTTGCCAGAAAAATTAAGATACCACAGCGTGTTTGGGGGATAGGTCGATTTAGGGTAAGAAAAGTTCTTGTAGTCTTGATTTCGATTTAGATGCACAGTTTCTTGTGTAGTAAAATTCCAGTAAATAACAAACTGGAATTAATTGCAAACTGGAAGAAGTTTAAGGTTTACAAACAAGAACTTTGAAAAAAAACCCACAAGTAAACAATTTTTTTCATTAACAATCAATTCAAATAAAAATAGTTTATAAAGTATAGTAACTTATCTCTCTAATTAGTCACTCTTGAATACATTACAGTAATAACAAACACCCCCTGCACTGCCACATAGTATAGGCACCATCAGATAAGGCCGATACCAGATTTGAGTCATTCGACTACTGAGAAAATCTCTCAACACATTTGCCCATTAAATAAAGTGACCTATAGGGAAGTAGATGAAATGCTAACAAAATGCATTAGATGGTATGAGAGACATGAAGAAGCAGAACTTGCAACATTGATATTATTAAGTTAAATTCGGCATCTTGCAATACAAAAAAAAAGAATTCTTTAGACAAAATAAATTGAAGATTTTTTAAAAAAACTAAAATGTAGGTAGATTTATATATCGTATTTTTTCTTGCTAGTGTTATTGTTCCCTCAAGGTACTGTAATATGTTTTGTTTATGTCTATATGAAAATAGAGAAACATACTGTATTTGTAATTACAAGCTACACTGCAGGCTGCTACTGTTTTTATAATGTTGTGTAATAGTGTTGTTTAGTTTTTTGCCCACAATGAATCATGTAAGTATAATGCTAATTTTATTACATACCTATTTACGAATATATGTGCTATGTTTATCCACAATTACATGTTACTTTCACAACTTTTGTAATCCATTTTTTCCTTGAATTCGTCTCCCCCTTAATCCCAAATGTGACGAATTAGAGAGGGTCTACTGTATTTTATGTAATTTTTATTTAATTTTGAACTGATCGGTGTCTGTTTCTTGTACTGCAGTGTTTTTTCTAATTTAAAATGGAATATACTTTACATAGGTAGAGTAGTATGTTCATAAAATGGAAAATTGTTTATGCATTAGCCCTGTTAATCCAAACTATTAGCGACTGAGACCTGTTTGTATAATCAGATTTTCTGATCAGGATATATTCATGTATAATAAAATCCAAAGATGACTACAGTATTCCTTATAACTGCATCAACTTTTTTATAATACTTTTGTTTTCAAAACACTGCATTTGTTATGACTTAGCTGCTGAATAAAGTTTGTTGTCTACACTGTTAATGGGTTCAAAAATATTTTCCCTCCACTTGGAAAGTAGTAATCAAAACTTAAAGTCAAATAAATGATCCATTATTTTTTATTGACTCAGTTTTCTTTGTTTAAAAACAACAGAGTTAAAGTGATTTTTTGACATCCTGGTAAAAAAAAATTTGCACATCTTTGTAGAAAGTTGTAGTTGTTTGTTTAAAAAATGAAGTTATAATTTATAAAATTTATATTGTTGTTCATTTGTGTGTAAATTCACATCTATTGTTCAACTCTTTTTAACATCACCTATTTTAAAATAGAAAATGAGCTGTCAGTAAAACTTAAATTATCATTTACTTGATATCTGAGTTATGGTACTTTAGGAAAAAAATTTTATAATGCTGTTGATTTTGGTTTTGTTATTGTAATTTATCTGAATAAATTATTCTTTATGTGGAACTTTTGGTTTTAATGTTTTGCATTTTTTGATTTGTCCGGATTAAATGAATTTTCAGATAAACTTCTGTGGTATATAAGAGGTTGTTGGTCAGAATGTTACAGACTTATCTTGGCAATAGCCTTAAAGTATAGATACATTAAAGAAAGAAACATGCTAAAATGCTAATATTTTACGAGCATAGCAATTTTGACATGCAAATATGGGAATGAAGATTGAATTGACCAATTCTTATCAATGTTGTATTATTAAGAATTATGTTAATGTTGCATTGTAGGTTATTGAAAATGTATATATTTGCGCATCTTCACAATGCTACATTTAAAATTTTAAATATTTTATTATATGTTTCAGGAGTACGAGCATAAAATACTTCCGTGGTTGTATGTTTTTGCAGTATTTACAATTTTACGATTTTTGGCTTGGATTTTCTTCTCAGTGGTGAACGATTTAATATTTGCATATAACATTGTTATGTGTTTACTATGGGCAGTATTCTGTGCAGTTAATATTTATGGCTGGGTTTTGATTTACTCGCTCTACCTCGAACTCTGTGACCTTACCAAATTGGAAGATTTAGCTCATCTCAGGGTATGAAACATTTCATTTGTGCATTATATTAAAATACTATTTTATAGATCTGTAAAATACTGTTTGCAGTATATTGAGAGGAAGTTTTCACATTATATTTAAACTCAATATTTAAGTAACAGTTATCTGTAGATGTAATAATGTGTTAATTGAAATATTCAGACAATCTTCATTACTTTTTAAAAATGGTGTAGTGAAAGAGAGAGTTATTGGAGTCTTAAGCTTTAGTTTTTTATTACAATTCCAGACAGGTTCCAGTTCCTCACTATCTCTTATAAAAAATTTCCTAATTTTCCAAAATAATTCATTTTTGAATAGAAGATTCTGAATATTACACATTTTTCTTTGCCCCACCCACCTTCTTTAAATTAATTAATACCTATTTAATTAATACTTTACACAATTATCCTATTGTACAATATCAAGAGCACAGTGGTATAATATATTACAAAACAAATATTGGAAACAACCCCAATACCACAAAAATACTCAAAAATAACTGATAATACAAGTTACCTAAGATTAAACCCTAGGGTTTAGGATTAAAATCTTAGGTAACATGTATTATCAGTTATTTTTTATTGCTTTTTGATATTAGGATTGTTTTCAATATTTTTATTGTAATTATTCTATTATTTATGTTTATTTTCCAATAAACGATATTTTTTAAACTTTTTCTTACCCTAGCTGTATGACGTGTAGGTCTATTAGACAGTTCTGGTGGTATTGAAGTCCACTTGTGACTACTTTTTTCACCTTGTCCTGACAATTTCTTTATCACAAACAACAGTGTGAACATTACTTGATACTATATTTGTAGATTTTGCTCTACTGGTTGACGGTTGAGCGAGACCACTGTTTTACACAGCCGTTGAAGGGCTGTGATGTTGTATTACTCAGAGTATCAGCAGTTCGATGTTGTTTATTTCTGATAGTAGGGCGTTCATCTTCATCAGAGCTGGAGTTTTCTGCAGTTTTGGGTTCCAATATAAAATTTGGATCTTTATTAGCAGAGTCATCAATATCTTCAACGATTTCAGTCTCTAATGATCCGATTTCATCCTCTTCACATTCACTAAGATATTCATCCATTTAGCAAATTTGAAAATTGCTTGTCTGAAAGTATATTTTTATCAATTGTGAAAAAAATCTAAAACCTAACCAAATTGCACACTAGACTCTTTTACATTAGACTCTTACGCTATTATTTTATACAATATACTATTTGAAATCAATATTTACACTCGTATTTACACAATAAGAAATTCGTGTAAACTTACACACAGCTAGGTCAGGCAAATATTTTGCCTATGGAGCTTCGAGAACATCAAGTTGAAACTACCGTTAAAGCTAATGTTTTGTCTGTGAGACGATGCGAGAACTACAAGACACTGATGAAACGTGCTAGAGAACTATGTTTAACTGACTCTCCGTCCCTGTTTCAAGGCGAACTGAAGGTAGAAGTAATGTGAAAGTACAGCGATGAGTGATGTGGGAGGGGGAGGCAAATGACAAAAAAAAAAACGCTTCGTCTGGCAGACTACACATTAGCTTTCTAGGGTTAATTGTATAGCAAACACACATCTATTATAATATATTTTGAGTTTATAACATGTAAATTTCATATTTTTAATTATAGGTTAGAAGAATTAATTATTATGCTATGAATAAAAATGTTTTGATGTGTATAACAATTTTAAAATTGAATATTTAACCTTAATATTTAGCTAATTTTATAGCAATCGCACATCTATTTTATTGTAATATATTTTGGCTTATAATATATAAATTTCATCTTGTTAATTGTAGGCTAGAAGAATTATTTGTTATGGTTTGCATAGTAATGTTTTAGTATGTATAACAATCTTAAAACCATAAATTCTATCTTTAAATTAATAATTCGGATAATTGTATAGCAAACACAGATCAATTAACAACTAACCTATTTTGAGAATATAACATAGAAATTACATCTTGTTAATGGCAGGCTAAGAACTAGTTATTTATGTTATAAATAAATATGTTTTGGGGGGTATATCCAGTTTAAAACAAACATACTAACATCAAATCAGTATTTTGCTAATTGTGTGGAAAACTATAATTTGTTTAACTATAAAAGAATTTAATAATTGTATGGAAAAGGTACAAAATGATACATGAAGATTTGAATGATGAACATAAATCAACTAATCATGTTTCTAAAATGAATATTTTAGGCTTTGAAATATTAGGCTTTATTAGGCTATATTTTAGGCTTTAGGTTTGAAATATTTAGGCTTTCCAAGTTACATGTTTTATAATTTCATAATTGAAGTAAAGTAGGAATATAATTTCAATCAATATAAATATAAACGCATGCAGAAACCTGTGATATAAAATAAAGTGTCAAATAATTTAAAATTAGATAATAAATAAAATTGTTTTTTGTCAATTAGCATCGAGTTTTATTTTTTATAAAGTTTCACTAGGGTGCAATTACAGCCTTTAAGTCAAAGAAATCTCTCAAAGAATAAAATCCTAAGGCAGGGGACATACAGGAGGCAACTGGTGACGGCAGCGCAACACAAACTGAAGTTGCTTTTTCACAGCATATAGAGATGCACGCACATATTCATAGTGAAGTGATAGCAACATGACCAGCGTGTGACACAAAAACTAGAGTTGCTCTGGTCATGACATGCTGTAAACTCGTTTCTCACTTGCCAGCAGTATTTGTTGTGTTGTGTATGCGTTTCTCAAGAGTCCTTCTGTATTTAAATAATTATTGTTTTTATTTGTATTTATTGTGTTTCTGTTTCTTTGAATAGTCTTTTATTATACTGGTATAGCATGTCAGAAAAACAAAATATTCCTGGTTCTGGTCATGATTTGTGTATCCAACAACTTCAAGATGATACGAATGATTACCAACATTTTTTTCAAAATATATAAAATCGACGTTTGAACTACGAAAATTCATTTGTTTAAAAACTAATTTTAATTAATTGTAATGTAGTGTTATTTTGAGTTTTGCAGATATACATAAAAAGAAATACATAAATGAGCAATTCACCTCAGTTGAGTGTTATTGTTAATCTTTCTGCAGTTGAAATCGGTTGTCGCCAATTATTTGTTTTTTTCTTGATGTTCTAAAATACATGATTTAAAAGGTAGTTGTAACTGCTAATGACCATACAATAATAATTAAAAAATTGGTCTGGGTAATTTCGAGAATTATGCACAGCAATATATTCACGTCTCGCATGAATAACATTATAGGGGTGTACACTAAATTGTCTTTTTTGTAACGTTTTTGTAGTTTCTTTCTTAAAATATAGAAAGGACGGCATCCTCCTCTGACGACGATATAACTGACAACTAAACTAGCAACGTTATATGAACAATCTTATAAACCGAGTAGCAACCTTTCTAATAGCAACGTTTCAAGTTTACATTGTGTTGTGATCACCAGTCTGCAGCCTAAAAGGCTTTTAGGTGGTTAATTGGTTTTATTATAAATTGAGGAGTTAATACTTCTGAGAGGTTTATTCCTTGAGATACAGGTTTTGGACTGAGTGAATTCAAAGTCAAGGGATAAACCACATGGACAATGTGAGGTATGACATCGATGAGTAGGAGCAAAAGTAAATACATTTTTGTGTGATATTTTTGCCTTCCTCCTAGTAACAGGAGTGGATTTTGTCTCTTCATGTTTATCTCAATTCCAGCTTTCCTTCCTTATACTTTTACCTGCATGGAGTAGACACCAACTTCATCATGCGTTTATCTCACAGTTCTTGCCAGATTCCTTATCAGTGATAGTAGTCAAAATTTGTGAGTTTAGACTTAAAACACACACACATATATTTCATTAAATGACTGACTGATAGTAGTGTGCGTTGAAAGGGATTGTTTTAGTTTATATATCCATACACCATTGTCTGAGAACAGAACTTAGATTATAGCAATAAATATATTTTAATTTATCTCTTTGTGATAAAACATTGACCCTATAAAGGGTGCTGCAAAATAACCTGATTTTTGTTGCTCTGTAGTGAGCAGTAGGAAACACTCAGAATGGTGGGAATAGCTGTAATTGACGCAAGAGAGGTGGGAGTTGACATGGGGCTCGGCATCAGTTGTCATCATGATGTGGATGAATGTACAGAGATTTTGCTGTCAAGACGTTTATTCACAACAATGAGTCAGATGTCGTGGCCAGCATGCATTCGGAATGCAGTTTCAAATTGCTCCTTGTGAGTCAGTACTGGACTGAAAGTCTGTTTTATTGTGGGTGAAATCTTCCAGGAGACTGTTTATGTTGTGAAAAAACGAGGTGGAAGAACTCGTGTGTAATGCCTGTATACCTGAAAACATTAATGAAGTTAGGAATTCAATTTTGCAGTCTCAAGTTAGGAATTCAATTTTGCAGTCTCCTCAATGATCAGCTCGCAAACATGCAGCCACTCTTCGAATGTATGACGGTAGTGTGCGTAGAATCTTACACATGGCCCTCCATTTTCATCCATATAAATGTTCATTGTCCAATTACTGTCACCAAGTGATTGGCAGAGTCTTTAAGAAGTGTGTAAAATCATGTTGAAAAGCCTTCCACTAGACACCATTGATTTTTCCAGCAACAAGGCACATTTCCATCTGTCTGGTGGAGTAAATAAACAAAATTTTTGTTATTAGAGTGAAAACAACCCTGAGGTAACCCATGCAAAGTCTCTTCATAGTGAAATTGCTACTGTATGGTGCACGTTTTCACGATTTGGAATCATAGGCCCATATTTTTTTGAGGACAGAGGAATGGAGAAATTTTTTGAACCTATATTACAAGAGCGGGCTCACAAAAATGTGTGGTTCCAGGAGGATGGTGCGACAGCTCATACTGCTCGGATAACAATGAACATTTTGAGGCAATCATTTCCTGATTGATTGATTTCTGGAGGAGGAGACATTGGGTTAGCACGATCCCCGACTTAAACCCCCTGTGATTTATTTTTGAGGGGTTATTTGTACACCAAGGTTTTTAAACATCGTCCCAGGGACCTGCCTGATTTGAAGCAAGCAATATGCGAGGAGATCCAACACATACCCCATGCCTTGCTGGAGAGAGTCATTACGAGCTTGACAGTTTGCTTGCAGCAGTGTATTGACAATATTGACATTATGATCGTCCGATATTTTTTTAAAACCAGGGAATAAGTTGAACAAAAAATTTGTTAAATTCAGAAAAACAATGTTTTATTTAGTTTAAAAATAGGGAGGTTATTTTGCCACACTTTGTATAATGACTTGTGACAAATTTTATAGTTCTAAACAGGCAATTTTATTATAATATTTTATTACATAATTTTTTTGCAGAAGTAAATATAATAAAGGTAATGATTATAATGTCTGTATATATTATACTTAAATAAAGTTGCTACTCATGTATTGTCTTGTACTGATATGTAAAATATTCCATTTATGTCTTTGAATAGTATATTGCCAAACCTTATTTTCCAAATGTTATACCCAATACAAACTCAAAATCTAAACAAAAATTGGCGATAAAAACTTAAATGATAAAAAAATTAAATATGGTGCTGCATAGAAATTAATTTTATACTGTATATTGTTTATTGTAAACAATGTACATACTGAAATATTTTTTTTTGTATGCAGTACATATTGTATTGTGTTTTCTTTATAATAAATCTATTAAAACATTGTAGAATTAATAAAAACCTAATCTTTCCTCGATGTATGTTTTAACTATCTTATATTTATTTTATCAACTGCATTGAAATCTTCATAGGTTTTACCAAGCTAAATTTGTCTGTGTTGAAGGAAAATAGTTGTAAATTATTTGTATTTTTGTACATTTGTCAATTTATATATTTTTAAAACAATTCACAATGTTTCAAGTATGTGAATTAACTCTTGTTTCCAAATAAGAATCTAGAGCAATATTATACATCTAGAAATTAGACCAGTACTTCATAATAACCTTGAAACTACATAAAAGCAAAATAAAGTATCTTGGACTGAGTAAAAAGGTATTTTGGTAAATAACCTTGTATATAACCAAAGCATATATTAATATACAAAGAAATCTGTACAGACAATAACACCTAGGAGCACTATGGTGTTAACTCTTAAGATGGATAGAATAATACTGTGACCTCTAAAACCAAGAGGTGATTCACACTCATACAATGGCACTTATTGATTTACAAATATACAAATGATGGTAAATAAATTACGTAGAAATATATGATCCAACAATAATAAACATCAAACACTGAAAAGTATGTTTAAACTTTTAAATAGGGGATTAAATGTGCATGAAGAGAAAAAACAAATTCTATTATTGAGGTGCTTCTATTTATAATATTGTATTCCCCACAGATTTGCTCGAAATATTATCTTTATTTTTGTAATTATACAGACAATGACTTTAGTGGGTACACTATTAGGTCTTTCTTAGCTTTTTCCACTAAAATAAAATATTTCACTAAACAAATTATAAAACATAAAATAATTTTTGTGTGATTGCAAGCAGCTAGGGCTGAATGAGAATCCATCGAACACACATACAGTAAGTAGTCTGTTAGCTGCATGACTTTTTCTTGGGAGGAGGGGAGTAATCACCATCCCCACATAATTTATTTTCTACTGTTATGAAATGCTAATGGCATGTATTATTTTGTAACTGGACTTGTAAAGTAATCTTAATAAATAAGCAAAATTTAAGGCTAAAATAAATGAAAAACAAAATAATTTTTATTTTCAAAATTAAAAAAAAACTAGACTTTTGTTGCCACCTAGATTGATTTATTAGTTGTAAATTTACTTGACACGAGTTTTTGGATTAGTAATTAAGTGTAAAATATACTATAATTTTTTTATATAACTATAAATAAATAAATGGATTATATTTTTTAATTTGTATTTATTCCTGGATGTTTTGCCAATTAGCCAACAAATGACTCCTTGTAATTATCAGAAGATAGGCCATTCCTGTTTTTTGTGACTTAACTACTAGAGAACCTCATATATCTTTAGGTTATCTGAAAAATCAAGCCATGTGGCACCTCTCTCCCACTTTGGGGTTGTCATAAGCAATAATAGAAAATACTGACTGTTCACCTTAAACATTTATCCTAGAGACAGCTATAAAATGTCATTTAACTGTCTTGTTGCTCTGTGTATCAAGAAACTTGAGTTGCAGCCTAGAGTATGCTTGCATGTTCACGTATTTTCTCCTAAAATTTAGTCATATTTAACATATTTTAGCTAATATTTTTACTTATATTTTATCAATTAGTTTTGTGAATCTGAGTTAGGAATTTATTACTGTTTTTATAGTTTAAGTATGTTTTAAATTTTGACTAAGGATTTAAAATATGACTTAGGACTTACTGATTTTCTCACCATGTTTACTTTACTCTGGTTCTAGTACAAAGTGAACACTGTCAACTGCATCTTGCTGAGATATTTTAAGTAATTCAGTGGTTTATAGTCAAGTATTTAAATTATAAAAATTGTAATAGTAAAAACCAATTATAATAAATTTCATCATTTACTGTTTATTCATATCATTTAATTTTTGTGTGAGAAGCTTTTAGCTAAGCCTTTGTGTTATTCAATCTGATTTTAATTTCCAGATGGGTACAATGGCATCTTTGAATGCTTCAACTACACATTCATTAGCAGGTTCTCGGCCAACTACACCTCATAGTACTGTGTCTACAGCACCGGCCATGTAGTTTTGATGAATGGTAATAAATACTTGTTTTAGTATTTATTTATTTTTGTTTATAAAAAGAATAAAAATAAATTTGAAAATTTCAAAAATTAAAGTAATAACTGACCTCTATGTATAGGTCAAAGTTTCTAAGTTGGCTCTTAGGTTGTGTATTAATTGCCTATAAAACATCAGCACTGTTGTCATCCCTCATCGAGGCTTTAAATCACGGTCTATTCGTCCCAACCCATAGACAATCCTATTAGTTAGCTTCCGTGAACGCCCTATTTACATTTTTTGTTGTTTTTACTATACATTAAAAACTATTAATAAGTAACAAAATATAGAGTAAACCCTATGAGTCAAAGGAAGTCCAGTTGTGATGTTTTTTAAAATGACCCCCGCCACTTGCCAAAGTCCGCAGCTCCTAAGTGCCAGCTTATAAAATATCACCTATAATATGTAACTATTTAGTACAGATGAGTGTTCATTTATCAACTATTGTAATCTTACAATATTTTAAATTGCTTTTTTGTTAAGTTTTATTTTTATATTAACCTGTGTTTTGATAAATTTTTTGTCAAGTATAATAGTCTTGTAAACAATTTTTGTTGTGTTAGTTTATTTGTAAAAGTGATACCAAGTTCACCTAGGTTTGTGCATCAGGTATGGCGAGTGGGACTCAATTGTGCCTTTATTTTAGTCAAATATTTGTGTATTATATACACTTTTATTCTTTAACAAAATTTTAGGGTAAACAACTGCAGGGTTTATACAAAAAACAGCCTTAAAATATTTTTTTTTAATTAGAAATATTCTTTATTAATTACATTGCCAATTTCAGAATGTTCAAATTTAAACTAAGGTGTACACACAATGAATTGACTAACTTGTGTATGATAGTTATTATATTCGCTGAGCCTAGGAGGCTTTAATTTAACTTGTTGAGACTTCTGATTACATACAAAGGCATGGACTTTGTGGTCATTGATAATGTTTGAACTTTTGAATATAAAATAAGTATATCCTAGAAATTTAATTAAAGCAAATTTATTTAAGAACTTACTTAGACACAATGTTTTTCATCACTTTTTCATCCAAAATAAGTTCTAATGTAAGGTCTTCTAAAAAAGAAACACTATATTTATCAATTATTTTCTCAGTAATTTGACAATGGATCACTTATATCTGTTCATTGTGATAAAGGTTGAAGGTAAATGAAGTTTTTCTATGTATTTTTTGTTGAATTGTGTGGTATATATAAACAAACCAGTGTGTGTGTGTGTGTGTGTGTGTGTGTGTGTGTGTGTGTGTGTGTGTGTGTGTGTGGCGCGCGCGCGCACGCATTAACAAATAAATGGCCCCTGTAAACAATATATTTTTGAAAGATGTTTACACTTTTTCTTTTTTGTAATTTTTGTTTTTATTTTTCTCTAATTTTTCAAATTATAGTAATTTTGTTATTATTTTTTTTATTTACTTATTTTTTCATGTTAACCAAACTTTACCTTACATTTACTGACAATTTCTTTTCTAAAAATTATCTGTTATAAATTTTTTTTTTCTTGAGGTTAAACTCAGTCCTTAGTTATGGTACATATCAAACTCAATTCTATTTTCTCTTATGAATAGGAATAAGATAAATTACTTATTATTGCATTTATTTACTTACTGATTAATTCATTAATGTATTGGTATTAAAAGATTCAGTGAAGTTGCTTGTGAACGAAATACCTACTTTCCATCAAGTTTATTCATATAAGAGATAGCACCTACCATTTACCATGTGTGCTGGTGTGTTCTCTATCTTTATCATTGTACAAATGAAGGTTGACATGTATAGCAGATAGAAGTGTGACTTTGCTTCAAGGTTGTTTATTGTTGCATTAGAAAATACTTAACACATACAGTGTGACTTTGTTTCAGGGTTGCCTATCGTTGCATTAGCAAATGTTTAACACATACAGTAAGCATGTCAAATGTGATATACATTTTTCAGAAGAAAATTAATTACAGTAGTAAATACGTAATGTGGTTTCCAAAATTAGTTTTCTTTATTACTGAGTTAATTACTGATGATAGGCTATTGAGGTAAATATTGTACTAAAATTTATTTGACATATTATATAAGTCTTGTATATTCATATGCATCAGAGTTAGAAGGTATTTATTTTATGAATTGTTTCGTGTTACAGGTAACAGAAGATATTATTTTCCTGCTACACTGGAAACAGAATACTCTTCACTATTTTGGAAGAATTTATAGTAAATAACAAAAACACCCTCTAGCCACATTCAATTTTAGTTGAACTGCAACTAACCCCAGTTTGTGGTATCTCTGAAGACACTTGCTTTGCAATCGAAATATGTATAATGTTAATAAAAAATTATTTTGTTTAGAGGGTGTTTTGTGTTATTTATATAAATTCACTGCACGCGATTCCAGAATAGTAAAGAGAATTCTGTCTTCAGTATAGCATAAACATAATAACGCAAGATATTATTTTGCTACTTATCAGACTTCTCTTCTTTCTTCAAAAAAGGAGACACAATACATTGTAGGAATAAATCCGTCCATAATATATTATGACTATTTTAAAATAATTTATCATTTTCATTTTAATAATATTTAGATTATGTACTGAAATTAAACAATCATTTAACTATAACTGTATGAAGCAACCGTGGCGTAATGTTTATTTTTAAATAAATAAAACCTCTAAACCACAAATAACATTTATTTAAACCTTATGTACATTTCAATTGCCCAGCAATCATCTTCAGAGGTATTTATAAAATACAACTAACTTTAAACAACATAATACAACAAATATATTGGCATAAACCGGTAACTACTTCGCCACGCCCCTTATTTTAAAAAACTAGTCCGACTAATCACGTTGCAATAAATTCCCCCTCTGCAACTTGGTCCGATCTTTCAACTCCCGTACTAGTTTTTTAAAATAAGGGGCGTGGCGAAGTAGTTACCGGTTTATGCCTATATATTTGTTGTATTATGTTGTTTAAAGTTAGTTGTATTTTTTAAACACCTCTGAAGATGATTGCTGAGCAATTGAAATGTACATAAGGTTTATATAAATGTTATTTGTGGCTTAGAGGTTTTATTTATTTAAAAATATCATTTAACTACTGAAAACTTAATAAAAAAAAACATCAAATGGCAAGAGAAAATACACTCTTGACATTCAACTTTTAAAGTTCAATAAAAATGATAGATAACAAATAATAAAAAAAAATTGGTAGCTGTTGAAGTTTTTTTTACGATATATAGAACTTACATTTAATTTTTAAAAAATTAAAATTATATATTTAAGTTTGTTTCATGAAGTATATGTTTACTTAGCTTAAGTTTTATACCATAACTAATACATGATTTTCCTATAATGTTGTTAATTTTGCTTAAAGTATTCTACATAATCTCATAACTAGTTTGAATTAATTATAAAAATAAAATTCTCTATAAATATCCTTTGTTGCTATAATTCAAGAAATATATTTCATGTTTTGGTCAAATTAAGGTATTTGTTATCAACATATATTAAATAAATAAAATCACAAGTAACTGAATAAATTTTCCTGAAGGATAGCAATTAGACATTTGCTCTCTCTGTGGCTCCAGTTTCTCTATCTTGCATCGTAGGACTGCTTGCCTATGTAATGCAATGATATTTCTCTACTTCCACTATCAAAGGCTTATTATTTTTTTCCTTAGTTCTACTTTTACTCTACATTATTCTTCCTGTATGGGTATGTAACAGGTACAGTACCGCTCAAATTAATAGGAACACCAGGTAAATGACTACGATTCTTAAATGAAACACAATTTATTGACCACAAAAATTACAAACAGCTCCCTAATAATTAATATGTCCTCCTTTGTTTTTTATAACCTCTTCACATTATTTTGGTATTGATTCTATGAGTTTTTTGCATATATTTTTAATTTCGTCATCATAGTACCATATTTTGATTACAGCAGTAATCATGGATGTTTTTGTTGTACAATCTTTAGCGATCCTTTTTTTACAAATAGCCCATAGATTCTCGATTGGGTTTAAATCGGGTGAATTACCAGGCCATTCCTGAACTTTTACTTTGTTCCCAGAAAAAATTAGATGTATGGCATGGAGCCGAGTCTTGTTGAAAAATCCCATTGGCTTTTGGAAACATTTGCAAAAGGAGTGGGGCAACTCTTCTTTCTAATAAAGTAATATATTTGTCTGAGTTCATCATACCTTCAATTGGAACTAATGGCCCTGGACCATTATAGGACATACAGCCCCAAAACATTTTTTTAGGTGGATGTTTGGGTTGTTGAAGGATGTGAGCTGATGTCTTAGCTTCATTCCCACTTCTGCATAAAGTTAACTTTATGTCCCTGAACCAAAAAATGTGTTTCATCAGAGAAAATGATGTTTTCCCACTGTTCAACAGAGAACATTTTGTAGGTTATAGCCCACTGCAAGCGTTTCTTCTTCGTTGTCACAGTAAGTAGCTGCTTTTTCTTTGGTCGGTAAGCTTTTCGCCCAACTTCTGTCAACCTTCTGTTAACAGTACTAACATAAATATTAACTCCATTTTTGTTAATTTCTCGTGCCAAATCTACAGCCGACAACTATTGATCATACTATTCCTAATTAATTGGCAGTCCGTTTGAGGTGTGGTTTTTCTTTTACGACCACAATTTCCTATTCTGTTCTTCAGAAAAGGAGCCAGTCTCATTAAATTGCTTAACAAGTCGGTACACAGTAGCTAGGCCTACCTTACATTCTTCAGCTATCTTCCTCTGAGACATACTTCTATACTGATGTAACGTAATAATCTTGCTACTTTTTCTAGGTGTGGTATCCATCAATTGAGTTATTGTAAAACTAAAATAAGTTTGTTAAACAAACACACAAACTTGCAACAATAATAAAAACTAAGAATACTTCACTGAAAATGTGTAAAGCACAAAGAATTACTTGTGCACTAATTGTTTCTGAGGTTAGGTTGTATTAAAACAAAATCAAAGTACTGTAGCAGTGATGCCAACTGTCGCATGATGAAAAGAGCGAAATTCCCTGTGTGTTCCAATTAATTCGAGCGGTACTGTAGATTCCTCCCTATACCTCAATAAAGAGTAGGTCTACTTCAGGTATGTGATGCCATGAACTATCTTATACTTTATACAAGAAGTTTTATGACCTCATCCTAATCCTACTGGATATTCACAATCTTTACTCTATGATTTTAGTTGAAACTAGTCAGTTTGACTTATCACCTTAAAATTTCAACAACGAGATGAGAAAGCTATTGGGATTTAAAATTTTTCCAAATTACTTTTGAACTGTACTTCAATGTGTTAGTCTAAATACATTTTATTTTGAGTAAAATTGGTAAATAATTGTTGAATTTATAAACACTAACATCAATATTACAGGTTTTATTTTTTGTACTAGAAACCAGTATTGTTTAATTTAATGAAACTTGTGTTTGAAGACAATTTTTCTAATGTTCTTGAAAGTATTATTGCAAACTCTTAACTTTGTTTTTATGTCATAAATTGACCAACTTCTTTAAGGAAAGGTTTTACAATTTTACTCCTACTTGTTAAGCAGTTGGCTATCAGTGGTTATTCTTTTTCAAGTAAGAAAAATGAACTTTGTTCTGGTTTTGAATCAGATTAAAAGAGTTGTTTGTACATTAAATTTAACTATAGGTATCTTTGATCTGCTACTTTTTAATTATTGTACTAGTATATATCATTTTTATGTGCAATTTATGTTATTATAAGGTTGTCTCAAAATACTAAATAAATAGATATTATAAGTGTTTTTTTGTTAAAAATCAACTTGATATCTTATCAGTCTGAAAAAAAGAAGTAATGATCAAAATGAAATGTCGATGGTGTTTCTACCTGAAAATTGGCAATTGACATAATTAAACACGGCTTTGTCACTGAGAAATTACGTCGCGCCTCTTTCAAAATGACTTTACTTTTAGGTTTTAAGTTCAGAAAAACATTTACAATTATTTTTGTTAATAATTATTCCAAATTGAAAAATTTTCAATTTCTCTCATACGTTTCCACTTGCTTGGAGTTATAGTATGTCAGGAGTCACCCGCCATGATTTTCAAATGCCTATAACTCGTCTGCGGCGAAGCCCCCAACATTAAATCTTTTACCGTTTGGTGCTACACTCTATTGACAATAGTTTGAACTAAATTGAAAATGTCTACGAATATGTGAGTCATCACAAAATCTAGTTTGCTGCTATGTTGTAAGCTGCAAGTAGGTTACAGTTTTGCAGGTTATTTGTTTACTTGTAGTTTGCCGTGGCTTCACGTGCAATTAGTGATCCTGAAATTCCTGATCTTTTACTTGATCCTGATTTATCAGAATGTATTTCAGTTTCATAAACAAAATAACTAAACCAACAGGTATTTGTAAATATAACCAGTTTATGGGTGGTGTAGATTTAGCTGTTCAATATAATGAACCGTGCAGTTTTACGAGACGAACAGATAAATGGCGGAGGAAAATGTTTTTCTGACTATTAGATGTAGCTGTAGTAAACAGTTTTATTATCTATAAAATCATATACATACTATATTAGTAGATACAAAGAGCTTAGTTTACTAAAAATAATTTGAGAGAAAACAAAGTTTCCCATAAACAATAATGCAACTTGCAGGTGAGGAATTTGTCTTAATTTAATTACAAGTGGGGAAGCAAAGCATGTTAGAAAAATCAGAGTGCTAAGGGTTAATCACATGATAAAGAACAAAATTACAAGAGCACTTTCTTTTGATATTTTGTAGTATATCTGCATATGCTGTGCCCAGCAATACTGACATTATTATAATATCGCAAATGGTGTGTTTATAACTGTAAAGTTACTGATTGCAGATGTTGCCTACACCAAATGAATATATTTTTTGCATAATAGCCAAATATAACAGAAGGTTTGTGTACTTCCTGGTTATGCTACTATAGATTGGATATTTATTTAACCAAATTTATATTGGATTTCTAAGAAGTATAAAAAGTGTATGTACCTACTTCCCAATGTACCTACATTTTCCACGCAAAATCACAAAATCTAATTATATGCATTAAACAAAATATAAGAGTGGACATATTTTAGAACAATTAGAAACATAGAAGAATAAAAAAAATGTGTGCTACAAAATTAGTGTTTTTTAAAAATTTAAACATGTAATCCCTAATACTGAAAGGTTTAAAAAGAAAAATTGTAACAAGGTTTTACGTGTTTGATAATAAACAAGTGTCATTTTTCAGATTATTTATCAGATTTCATGATTATATGTATATATAAAGTTGTGTTACAAAAAAAATTAATAAGTAAGTTATTTTTTTAATGTAGATAAGCTTTTTATTATAAAAAGAAGTAGAGCAACATTTCTTAGGAATTTAATTGGAGAATTAGAGATATTTGAATACTGATGTTAAGCTAAATACAAATACAATCTTACCATTATAAATCGAGTCCAATAAAACAAATTTCTTGATAAATTATATATTACCCTTGAACTTTCATACCCTCTGCCATGGTATTTTATTTATATATTTTGAGGAATTGGCAGCAAACACTCTAGATAATTGGAATTATTCTGTTCATGGAATGACCCTTTGAATCTTCACATATTTAAGTTTTCAGGAGGAAACCTTTACAATTCATTCTAATGATAAATCTTAATTCAAAGTGACAAATTTTCAAGTTGAAACTTGCATCCCTAAACTGTGGCTTGTTTTAACCATATAAAATGCTGGGTGATCGTGTGAATCACGTATTTGCTTTTGGATAGGTATTTTTAGAAAGTTGATACTATAAATAGTTATGATTTGATATAACAATTTTGAAAAACTTCATAAATAAGGGAACAAAGAGGACTTTTATCAAATGTTTGACAGCAGCCAGTTTGTTTTTTATACAGTGCTGACTGTAGAAACAATTGTTGAAGGTTATAGTTTGATATTTTGTAAATTTTGTAGTGTTGTATTTGTATAGGTTTTTGTTGTTGTTATTATAGTGCTGTAAATTGTACTTTTAAGTTTATGTAATGTTTTGTACTTTAAACATAGTACAAACTGGCTTTCCGTTTAAAACTGTCTTTATTTAAATATCACTGATAATTTAATATTTTATTGATGAGATAATTCAATAAAATATATCACTTTGTATAATTCAGTATTTCTTTGATTGGCCCAAAAACAGTGATATCATTTTACAGTACAGGAAATCTGTACAAATTAAGGTTTGCTGACATCAACCATCACTAAATCAAATCTTTATATTTCAAATTATTTAATAATAATAATTTGAATTCTTGTAGTTTCCATAAGATACTATTTATCAAGGTGTGGTTGTAATTCATTTGATTTTTTTCTTAGGTTATATATTTCAGTAAACCTTTATGACTCGTGTATATTTGTGAAATGTATCAACTACAAATAGTAGGATAAACAAAAGTGCTAAATGTCCATACAGTGTTACTGTAGTTATACAATGTGTCAGAGTTGCGGATATAATCATATTATCCATTGTTTTATATATATATATATATATATATATATATATATATATATATTCTTGATATTTTACGTTATCCATTGTTTTTTCCGTTGCACTGACTTTATGAAGTTAATATATTACTATTGTAAGTAATTTTATTCACCATTAAGTGCAATGATTTTACCTTGAGTGATAAGGCGCCTTTCGGTCACTTGACCATTGTCGAATCGCTGATTACTTTTTCTCAATTTTTCTGGTGCGGATCTTCGGTCCATCGTGTTGGTAGTTGTTGACGTCATATACATTTCCTCTTGAGTCTTGTGTATTATGTTTTTGAATAGTATGTCTTCTGTATATGTTGTTTGTAGATTCTTAAATTGTTGTGTATGTTTTTATAAATGTGGTATTATTACATAAACATGAAATAACAAATTACGAAAATAAACTAACCGTACTTGAAATAAATAATAACCCAATAGAACTAAATTCACTAGAAAAATACCACATTTATAAAAACATACACAACAATTTAATAAATGACCGAAAGGTGCCTCATCACATAACGTAAAATTATTGCACTTAGTGGTAGAAAAAATTGTTTACAGTTAATAATAATAACTTCATATCTATGTGTGTTATATTTTAGGTTAGTTATGGTTGGTAAAGATTATTTAGATTTTTTGGACTAGGAGACTGACCGACTTACCTTGGTAAGAGTCCACTCTGTAGTCTTAAAATAGAAACACATAGCACTTAAACAATGATATATTTCAACCAGACAGTGGTCTTTGTCAATCAAAGAGAAAACACAAAAAGAAATATGAGAGAATGAAATAATCATGTGTGGTTGAAATATATCATTGTTTAAGTGCTTTTATGTGTTTCTATTTTAAGACTACAGAGTGGACTCTTACCAAGGTAAGTCTGTCAGTCTCCTAGTCCAAAAAATCTATATATATATATATATATAAAATTCCAACTATAAACATTTTTAAAAAACCTTCAATAACTACTTTACAATCCTCAATACCTGTTGTCAAATATTCAAGAAAAGCTAATTATTTATAAACTGCTAATTCAAGACAAAATGTTTACTTATCTTTACTATTGTTTACAAATTAAAATATACCAACCAGTAATCTCTTGTAAATAAAAATGAGGCATAACATCGACTAGATATCATGACCCTGTTACTTTATATAGTTAAAAAGACTCCATATTAACTCAAGTAGTAAACAATAGTAAGTTGCAAGTTACAACTTGAAAATTCAACTCTAAAAAATTATAATTTTTGTTATAGTAAATTATAGAAGTTTCTCACAAAAATTTTTCTATGTTTTCGACAATTGGATGACATTAATTATCGAGGGTTTGCTGTCAGATGAAGCGCTCATAATAATGGTACCATTACAAGATATCATTGAGTAACAAAAGATCTATTATAAGAAGTGACTTTTTTCAATATTTTTGTAAGAATATGTACTAAGTAATTACATATCTCTAGAAAAAATCTAAGTAATAGTAAGAGAATTGTTTTTATAAATTGTCCACTTATCGATAATTTAAAAAAAACATATTTCATTTAATTTATTTTAGAAATATACATGTGTGTGTGTGCGTGCGTTTGTGCAGGCAAGCTTATAGGTTTTATTGGTTGAGTATTAAAAATTCCATAATTTTCAAATGATTATGCATTTTAATAATTTTTTTAGTTTAAAAGTAAAAATCAATTCATAAAATGTATGAAGAAAACTTAAATTTAGATTTCAGTTTTGCAATTTTTTCAATGATTCATTTAATGGAATTACTTTTTAATTTAAATTTCTGTGTTGTGTTAGATATTTAATTGACTTTATTATTTGTTACATTTTAATGCTATAGTGAACATTGGTTATATACAGGCACACATAATTTAAAAAAACAACAATAATCTCCCATGACTACTGTATTTTTAATGATAATTCAAAAAATATAAAAACAATTAAACACTAATAATTTTAAAAAAATCTTTGATTACTTCCAACTCTTATGAAAAGAAATTAATATATGACGATCAAACAAGTTTTGAAAAATCTTGTAAGGGATGAATTAATATTTGCTCTATTTTCTTCTGTCCTAATTTCCAAATAATCTAAATACAAGCTATTTTCTTAGACATTTAAAGCGCAACACAAATTTTACAGACACCCCATAACTATAATGATATTCCAAGCGGTAAATCAAGAGACAACATGCAAAATTAAAGAGCAAGAGAATTATGAAAGCATTTCTATTAAAACACTATATTGATTTATTTTTATGGTTCAAGTGAAATTATAGTTTAATTAAAATTAGTAATATTATCAAAACTGATTTGTTAGTTAATAGATTATCAGTAATTTTGGATAACTATATAAAATTATATAGAACGTAATGCACACACCTTGTTTATAAGTATATTTCTTTTGGTATAGTATGTATATTCTATGTACGTATGTGATTCATATGTACTATTTTTTATATAAGTATGTTAGTGCTTTTTTAAGTTGTTTACAAGTATAGTTTGTTTATAGCATATTGTTATCTTAGTATTTTAATAAAGTTTTGTATCAAACACAGTGCACAATAAAACGTTCTTTTCACAAACTTTAAAATACATTTTATTTACCACTTGGACTTATGACTGGAGTGCAAAATTTGGAAAATGCAAGAGTAAATAAAATGCAACACAATTGAAATTAAATCTGTTTATTTACAACATATCTTGGATTATTGTAAGAATTTACAAATACCAATTATAATTTTATTCAGTAGTCTAATATTATTTCATGACACGCTTATTGTAATCGTATTTGTCACAAGTATATTTGATAACAACTGACCCCATAATCACGAAGTACACAAATGCCACATTGATGTGGAAGCAACTGCTTTACAAATGTCGTCTTCAGTAATTCCTGCTGCTGTTTCAATGGTGTCGTCAGCTTCCATCCACAGTATATTCTTTTATATACAAATCAAAAGCCTTCAAGCTCTCTTCTGACTCTACCTACTATATAGCTTTCTCTTGATTTTCTTTAATGAAAATCCCACATTTTCTAATTCAATTTTCCCCAGTTTTTTCAGTAACTTGATTCCAAGATTTTGCTGCAAGATGAGTAGCATTGAGTAAAGAAATTTTTTAGCCAATCATTTGAGGTAAGGGTTTGAAATTCATCTGTATTTTCTATTATTCTAACATACATTTCTTGCCTGTAAAATGCTTTAGATTTTTAATTATGCCTCAATCACATGGCTGAATAAGTGATGTAGTATTGGTCGGAACATAAATCACTTTGATGTTTCAGTATAGTGTTTAAATCGCTTTGTGCTGTGCAGTTGTCTCTTAGAAGGTGAACTGCTGCCACTGGTTGGAGTTCGTCTCATCCCACTGGTTGGCCGGTGACTAGCAAGGTTGGAAGACTTGCATACTAGTACCACGGGTCAGTCACCCAGAGGGGCGTTATGAGTTTGAGGTTGGATTCTTGGGGGGGCAGAGGTACTAGGTAGTAAAAAAGGTCGTCCTTCATTATTCTGTGGCTTGAAGCCAGTTGAGAGTCGTAATGAACCAGAACAGTCGCAAGACACACAAATAGCATGCTATCTCATAAAAGAACAATGTTGTGTTTTAAGCTACCATCCCATTTAGTCAGCCATTCATTGAAAATTTTTGATGTCATCCAAGCATTGGAGTTTAAATGGTATTCAACAGGTAGCTTTTTGATACCTTGAAAACTGCGTGGATTTTCAGATTTCCTGATGATTAAGACTTTTTCTTTTTGTGAAACATTATTAACACAACACAAAACAGTTATATGTTGTTTACATATTTTAGTCATTAGCATTTTCATTTTTGAATACACAAGTATGATCTGATAAAGCATGATAATAAAGTCCTGTTTCATGGGCATGTATATGCAGCTAGGAGAATGCTCAGCCAAAATTGTTGGCTAATCAATGTAACCCGTCTTCAGCTCAACAAAAGCAGCATCATTCTTTTCACCACAGGTTTTCTTATAAACAATATTTTCTTTATTTCCATCGATTGAACCATTCATCTGTGGCTTTAAAATCCTGATTTTCTATTATTTTTTTTCAATATCTTTGGCTTTATGGCCATCAAGTTTAGCAATTTTTTCACAAAAAATTTAAACCATAATTTCAAAGCTGATTACACTTGTAGATCCTTCCCAGACAACAGCTATCTTTTGCTGTCAACATTTTCATTACACTTTGATAACTACAAGATGTAGTCTTTGTTCTTTAAAATTTTACATAAAAGAGGTTGCATAACGCATTGTTGAGATGCAGAGTTTCTTTAACTTACTTTTGGTAATTTACTGTATTAATCTTGAAAGTGACACCAAACCTCACAAAACAAATCAATAAAAGTTTTCCAAAATTAATTACGTAAAATCACACTGAAATCATAAACATATATGAAAATAAAGAAATAAACGGTGTGCAGTAATTGCATGAACAAATGGGCTAGGAACAAATAAATAGACAAACAACTACTGTACATATTATGAAACCTTCAAGATGTATTTGAATAAAGTCAAATAGTATATGATTTACCACATTGCCTAACGAATCATGTTGATAACAGGACTGATGGACAGTATGAGAATCACCATATTATTCAACTGATTTCTCAGTAATTACGATATTTGTAGACATTTTTGATTGGACTGTGGTGTGAACGCATATTTTATTGCATGACAAATTAAATGATAATAAGTGACTTAATTACAATGAATTTATATTATTCCGTGTCTATCTTAAAATGAAATGATAATAATATCCAAATGATAACATTAAGCATGATCATATATGGTGGGTACTGTGTATATATTTATTTTAAACTATTTGTTGTTGTGTATTTATAGTTAAATATTTCTTGTAATTCAGGTATTGTTAATTTCTATTATAGTACGTTTCTTTTTTTTTCCCCCTGGCGAAAAACCATTTGTGGTTATCATCGCCAAACTAAATCTAAACGGAACAACGAATATTTTAAATAAAACCAAATAAATTTAAATACAACAAAAATTCCAAAACAAAAAACAACAACAATAAATAACAAAAAACAACAATAAATCTATAACAATATTAAATAACAAAATTACAACAAAAAACAATATAACAGTAAATAAATAATACGTAAAACAATAATAGGTAACAATTTACCAATAAATAAATCTCAATAACAATAACAAGAACACAAAATAAATTAAATTAAAATAAATAAAAGAAACAGAGAATTATATGTATAAAAAAAAAATATATATATTTATGTATTAAATTTTAAAAAATATTTTCAAGTGGTGCAAGAAAGCGATGACTCGGTCAATGGCCGAGGCATCGTCCCTTAGCACCACCTTCACACTCCCTTTTAAATTAAAAAGGTCACGAATATTGCTTACATTAACACAGTCTACTAAAATATGTTTTATTGTGAAGATATCACCGCAATATTGGCATATTGGTGGATCTTCACGCCTCATCAAATATCCATGAGTTGCAAAAGAGTGGCCAACGCGAAGGCGTGTAACCACCACTTCCTCCCTACGTTTTGAACGAATTGAAGACCTCCATGGACGGACGGTATCTTTAATTTCCCTCAGCTTATTCTGAATCACGGTATGCCACTCGTCATTCCAAGCAGCGAGCAATAAATGTTTCGCGAAACACACATAATCGGATGCCATAACTAGTTGAGTAATAGGCACCAAACTTGTAGCTTTCTTCGCCGCTTCATCCACTTTTGTGTTTCCAAGTATTCCGCAATGTCCAGGAACCCAACAGAAAGTTACCCCCACACTCCTCAATTGAAGCCTGTGTACAGCACACAAAATGTCCCCAACTAAAGGGTTGTTAGAGAAAACATCCTGAAGAGCACTTTTGGAATCCGAACACAAAAGATAATGCGAAGATCGAGATTGAATGACGGTCAAAGCTTTAAAAATAGCAAATAGTTCTGCCGTGAAAACACTGCAAGCTGAGGGCAATCCGTACGTGTAGGTACAACCAGATGCATAAAACTCACACCCAACGCCATTGTCCAGTTTAGATCCATCAGTGAAAATAATTTCACTGTGTTGGTGAGATTTATAAATGGATGAAAATTCCTGGTGGTAGACCACAACAGGAGTAACGTGTTTTATATAACTGGACAATGAAAAATCAAAGCGGGGCGTTTTTATTTTCCATGGAGGTAGATAGCACATTTGTCGTTCAAACATAGTTGGAAGTTGCAACTCAAGGTCATCCAATATTCTTATCGTTCGTATGCCAAATCGAGCGGTCGAACGTTGACGTGTATTGTACCCTTGATTTAACGTATTATGAAAGACTATATCAAATGCCGGGTGGTTGGGTTTGCTTCGAAGAACAGAAACGTAAGATATTTGTAGCATCTGACGTCGTCTAGAAAGGGTAGGTTCCCCAGCTTCGACAAGAAGACTAGGGATTGGGCTAGTTCTAAATGCACCGGTAGCAAGTCTAAGTCCAGAGTGGTGGATGGTATCAAGAGTTTTCAGAACTGTAGGTCGTGCAGATGAGTAGACTTGACAGCCATAATCTATGTGCGATCCAACGACTGCGCGATAAAACCGAAGCATACTAGTTCTGTCTGCTCCCCAATTCGTACCACTAAGGACTCTTAACATATCCAATTTCTTGCTGCATTTCACCTTCAAATCACGAACATGTGGACTCCATGAGAGTCTTTTATCAAATAAAAGACCCAAAAATCGAACACTATCCGTGGTTTGAAGCTGAGCCCCGTCAAGATAAAGGATCGGCTCCTGGTGTTGCCTACGACGACTAAATGCTACACATTGGGTCTTCGAAGCAGAGAATTTGAAACCTGTAGATTTTGACCATTCCTCTAATCTGTATATTGCTAACTGGAAAGATCTTTCCGCAGTTGCCATACTACGAGCAGGCACATATATACAAAAGTCATCCACAAAAAGGGAACAGTGTACCGGAGATCGTATATTGCTGGTGATACTATTTATTGCAACGGCAAATAGCGTGACGCTCAGCACGCTGCCCTGCGGTACACCATTCTCCTGTGTATAGCTGTTTGAATACGCGCCTCCAAGTCGAACGCGGAAAGATCTATTAGAAAGAAAGTTAGCGATGAATGCTAGGATATTCCCTTGTATACCCCATGATTTCAGAGTGTTCAGAATTCCTCTTTTCCATGCCATATCATATGCCTTTTCAAGGTCAAAGAAAACCGCAACGAGTGTTTGACGCAAGAGAAAGGCATCTTGAATAGCGGATTCTATCAAAACCAATTGGTCAACTGATGAGCGTCCTAGTCTGAAACCACATTGTTCGTTGCTAAGAAGGTTGTTGGTTTCTAGGTACCAGACAAGACGGCGGTTGACCATCTTCTCCAGTAGTTTGCACAAGACGCTTGTAAGTGATATAGGCCGGTAACTACTGGGGTTGGTTTTGTCCTTACCTGGTTTCAAAAGAGGAATTATAGTCGATTCTAACCATGCATCGGGGGAAAGAGCGCTCCTCGAATAAACGATTGTATACTCGAAGGAGGACAAGTTTCGCCGATGATGGTAGATGTTTTAGCATGGAGTACACAATGAAATCAGGACCTGGTGCAGAATCCTTCGTTGACGCAAGAGCTGACTCCAATTCCCCAATAGAGAAAGGAGTGTTTAAAGGAGAGTCCCCAGACGACCCAACAGTAAACGGTATTGCTTCTTCCTTCAGTTTATAAATCTGGAATAATCTATTATAGGCTGTAGTAGCAGAAAAGTTAGAAAATGATTTACCAAGTACATTATCAATATCATCACGGTTTGAGATTATTCTTCCATCCGGTTGCTTCAGCGCAATGGCTGGCAACGGAGTGGAAGTACCACAAACTGATCTTAGTTTCCTCCACACTGTGGAAGACGGAGTTGTTCGTCTAATTGTGCTAATGTACTGTTCCCAAGAGTTCTTTCTACTCAGCCTAAATATCCTCCGTGCTTTCGCACGGAGTATTTTATATTCCTGAAGGTTTCCATTTGTTGGGTGTCGTTTAAATTTCCTAAGAGCTCTTCGTCGTAAACGGAGGATTTCTGTGCATTCATCGTTCCACCACGGCACAGGCGGTCGGCGTGGATGCGTAGAGGTTTTCGGAATGGTCTTTTCAGCGGCATTTAAAATTGCTTTCGTAATATTTTCTATATTTTCATCAATGGGTGTCAAATAATCCATGTCAAGTGATACAAGGTAATTCGAGTATGAGTCCCAGTTGGCTTTTCGCAAAATCCAACTGGGATTTCGAGCATAACAGGGTTGGGAGCCACATAAACTGATCTTAATAGGCACATGGTCGCTACCATACAAATCGTTGAGTACCGACCATGTGCATCTAGTAGCTAATTGTGGGCTGCAAATCGATAGGTCAACAGCTGTCCATCCACCAGTAGATGCTGCTAAATGGGTAGGCGAACCGTCATTTAGCAGACATAAGTCCAGTTCCGTTCTCACACTCTCAACAAGGTCACCTCGAGAGTTCCTAGTCGGAGATCCCCAAGACGAATGGTGGGCATTAAAATCCCCTACCAATAAGAACGGAGTTGGTAACTGGCTTATTAAATTCACTAAATCACTGTGATGCAGGTTATCTTGTGGTGGCAAGTAGACACAACACACAGTGATTTTATACGCGACAGCTGTTTGAACGGCTACTGCTTGTAAAGGAGTTATTAAGTTTAGAGAAACAGCATCGATACAGTCACGGGCTAGGATGGCTACGCCACCTCTAGCTCGATCTTCTGTAACGAAGTCCGATCTAAAAACTGAATACTCCCTTAAATGGAAATTATGCGATTCGTGGAGATGTGTCTCCTGTAGACATACAAACATTGGGTACACATCTCGCACGAGTACTTTAAGTTCTTCTATGTGACTCCTAACTCCGTTGACGTTCCATTGTATCACTGACTTCCTAAGCAAAGACATTTATTAGCTTAGCAAAGGGTTTATTTGACACCCATTGGTGCTCTCTCCTTTCTTGCCTGGGACGTTTTGGGACGTCTCAGGCTTACATTTCTCAGATTCCATATCCACCCGTTCAGGGATGGAATCTGAGGAAGTTTTGGGTTTAGGAGGGGTAGTTTTTACATTCCTTCCTTTGTTTGCATTTTTCTTAATACCCGGTAACGACGGAGGCGATGTGGTCTGACGTCTACCCTGTGGTCTGGGGTCTAACACTGGTTTCCGTGGTTTGGATTTTTCCAACGTCTTCTGCACAGAAGGTTTATTACCCATTGATAATATCTTCTGCACAGAAACACAAGGCTCGCTTAGTGATTTATTTCGTGCTCCAATCCCCCCAGTGGAAGGGATAGGTACACGAGGCAAAACACTATCCGTTGCTGCAGGTTGTACCAAATTTAGAGACGATCCATTTGTGACTAAGCACAAAAGGCGAGACACTTGTTCAGTTAGAGCTTCAATCTTCTTGGACAGCTCAGCACAGTTGGTACAAGACGATTTCGAAGCGGTCAGGGTAGCGGCATAAGTCTTACTGTCTGTCTTTGGCTGAGTGGATCTATAGAGTTTTTTGGCCTCTGGAAACGACAGCTTGTCTTTCGCCATGATGCCTAAGATAGCTTTCTCGTCTTTGAAAGTAGGACAGTTGTAGGATCGCGCTGGGTGGTCACCACCACAGTTGGCGCATTTCGGAGAATTAACACATTCCTTGTCATCATGGCCTTCAACGCTACATATACCGCATACGTTCTGCTTCGAACACGTAGAGCTGATATGCCCAAATCGCTGGCACTTGAAGCAGTGCCTAGGGTTAGCCACGTATGGTCTCACTGAGATCCTTAGGTAAACTGCATGCAAGTATTCGGGTATTTCCGGCTTTCCAAAGGTTACGATAAAAGACGCTGTTGCTACTTTTTCTCCTTTGTCCATTTTCATTATGGGGATAACCTCCGTAACTAACTGAGAAGACAGTTCGGACTTAATTTCTTCGATTGGAAGGTGCATTAAATCCCTACATGTGATGACCCCCTTTGAGTAATTCAAGGATCTGTGGGGAGCCACAGATACCATGACCTGGTCAAAGAAGGAGGTCATTTTTGATAGAGAACGGGTTTGTCTGTCGGTGGAAGTCGCAACTAACAATGTTCCTTTTCTAAGTTTCTTAATAGAGGCTACTGGGCCTCCAGCACAAGCAGTAATGGCTTTGTTAATCAGGAAAGGAGAAACTTTGGAAAGATCTTTCCCTTCTTCGGCACTAGAGAAAACTAAATACTTTGCTGATGGCAATGTCTGTGACGTTGCCACCATCAACTTTTTGCTCAAATCTTGACTATCGTCAGGAGAATCCTGGCGTGTCCTCTTCAGACTAGTCATATTTGACGTGGTTTTGGAATCCATAAATATTTTTTGCCAGTCATCGTGTCAAGCGTTACGGGCGAGACTATAGGAACGGGTACACCCTTGGATCACATTAAGATCATTTCCAACCCTCAGAACTCTGATGCCTATAGCTTTTCTCCTTAGCTTGACTGGATGGGCATCAGTCGAGAACTCGTAATACTGTGCACAGGCTCCGACACCCGTGCACCGCGGACACTCCCTGACCGAGGACCGAAACGGCTGGTAGACCAGAAACCGCGCTTACGTCTTCGGCAAAGCAAGCTCACATCAGTGTCCCAGACCAGAGTTTGTCACGCTCTGGACTTTTCAGCACTCCCAACGCGCAACGGTTCTGACCAGTCAAAATTCCCTAAGCGAAGATGTAAGTGTTGAAATGTGTATAGATTGTGTTGGTGTGTGTATGTGTGTGTGTATGTTTTTGTGAGTGGTGTAGTGTTAGGCTAGGGTACCGCGAGGGACGCCAAATCCCTCGTAGGTGCGGCTAGTCCGCACCCCCCTGCGGGCAGTACGTTTCTTATAATATATATTTATTTAGAGATTAAAACAAACATATTACTTTTCTTGATAGGTGTAGATTTGTAAAATCAGTTCTTTTGCCAAAAAAGAATACAGTAGAGCCCAACTGGTTTATCATTTATTACAGGATGCTTCACACAAAAGTGTCCTGCTTTAGCTTCTATGACAGTTATGGCTTTATGAAACCAGATCATAGCCTTATCTCTATTTTTAGTGATTGATAGTCAAATGTATTACAAATAATTACTATACTCATCTTTATTAAATTTGCAAAACAAGATTTTATGAAGAAACAGTGAACCTATTCAACTCATTTTATATAGGCTGAAATTTACAGAAGTTGCGCACTTACTGATTTTTTTTTCTTCAAAATTAAAAGGTTCATGACATTTAGGTTCTAATTACAATCATATAATGTTGACTTTAAATTAGATTTTTGTATCATGGCTCAATAATTGGGTAAATTACATTTGTTTGTATTATCTTGGTAGAAAGACCACAGTAATTCACAGCATTCACTGACCTAGAGTGAAACATGTCTGCTGAATAAATCAGTAAGTAGTGGTTTTTTTGCCAAGATAATACAAACAAGTAAATTTCTATAAAAACGTCAAGATTTACAACACAAAAACTGCAAATTGGGTAAAGGTAAGTGATAAATATAAGAGTAAGCAACCTTCAAATCCACCTACGTTTTAGTGTAGATCTTAGTGTATTTTACAACAGTACGATCATAGATTATTTCTTTCTTTACTTTTTCTTTATAAATTTGTACAAAAATATTTTTCAATGTTCATAAAATTTTAGTTTCAAGATTGAACAATATTCATATTCTAAACCATTACAAATTACTAATTTTATGAATTTTTCTTACGAATGTTCATCATTTTATAATACTGAACAAAAATAAATTTTAAAACTTACTTTTTCACCAAGATAATTCTAAATTTAAAAAATGGCCCTAAATAGAATATAGTAAGAAAATTTTGTGAGATTCAAGCCACCAGCAAAGCTGCTTCAGCAGCTAATACTATTGTTCCTGATTTATAGCCAATAGCTTTCTCAACTCCAAAAATTAATAACAAATGTTTGCTTATTCCTTTTACTTTCTGGCAGAATAGGCACACCCAGTTGGTTAAACCATTCACTACAGCTGCGTTAATGGAGCCCTTTTTTTTTAAATTTCATGGTTAATATTTCTGGAAGATGGGAGGAAAAAACAAGGCGAGACATTTTTCAGCTTTGTTGCTTATTTTGGCTGGTTAGGATATACACTAAAAATGAGTGAGCTAGATAAATGGAAAAGTGTAACTATCTTTTTTGATACAATTAAAGTGCTAAAAAGACAGACATGAGAGCGGAGAATCTAATAAGCTCTGTAATAAAATTAATAGAGCATTAACCAACAAAAATAGAGAGACTTTGCTTTCAAAAAATCCTATAAAAGTAACCAACATAGAAAGACAACTTATTTTTCCAACAAATAATACAGTACAGTCAGTAGATTTATTTTTAAAGTTTTTTTACTTTTATAATTTGTTTGCTTTTGTTATGTACGTACATTCTTCAATATACAATTAAATAAGCTACTTAAATCGTTTTTAATTTGACTCCTGATGAAATATGTAGGATATTTATGATTGGTTCCACTTGACATGAAAACCTCAGACCAATTGGCCAAGGTCAGTTCCGATTAAGAATTCTATTGTAATCAGAGACAGATTGCCAACCTCAATAATAGTGGTGATAGTGTATCCTTTTTAAAAATTTCAGGAGCTACTAAATGAAATAGTTCTTTCGTGTCATTTTCTTTCAATTTAGGAAATTGTGAAACAAGCTTCCATAATTTAACTTTAGTTTGAATATTAAATTGTCTCCATAAATTGTTATATTTTTAAAAATGTCCTTGGTCATCAGATTCTTTTATATTAAATTGACAGCTATTATGATGCAAACACCACTTGTAGAAGCAGCATAATTCATATTAGTCATTGAACTGATTTAGTTTGGATGACCAACATTTTACAATTAACATGTATGTAGATAATTGTTGCTGTTTCAACAAAGTATTATCAACATGTTGACAAATGTGTCTGCATTACAATATACTGAACACATCCACAATTTATACTTGATACCGACTCTTGTAACTTTTATTCTATTATATAATTTATCCTTATTATATGGGTGATTGGAGATTAAAAAAAAAATATATTAAGAATCATAAAAATATTAAACATTTTAAAATAAAGTAAACCAATAAAATCACTGTTTGATTGGTTTTCTTCTTATGTATTCTAATGTCTTAATCTGTATTGTTTGATAAATCATTATTCATAATAATAATAAGGAAACCAAACATCAGTCATGTAATTTGAAAAACAAAAGCATGTTATAGACAAAACATTATGCCAGTTCATTGGTCCGAAAAGCCACATATTTGGAGTAGTATTGTACATGATTAAAATGTTGCTCATTGATATAGTGAGACCTCAGTTGTTAGTTGCCAAACCAACCTTCTTCACTAAAAATTAAAAACTTAAACACAAACTCTCTATACTTTCCACATAGTTACTGTAGACAGCTTTATCTTGAAACTGTTACTCCATAGACAATTTGTTCATAAATACACCCGGGAATACTATCGGAAGTGTTTCAAGGTTCATACAGAGAAACTGTATTTTAAGAGATATCATATCTACCACAATTTGCTACTTGGTAAGCTCATATTTCATTCAGCACCATTTATTAAATCCACTACATGAAATTAACAGTTGTGTTCAGAACATTTTCTAGAGTAACATACAGTATGTGAAAAAAAACAAAAAAATTGAGATTATCCAGCATAAAACAAAGCATTACCCAATATTTTCAAAACCACCCATCGTTTAATTGGAACAACTCATTCTAGTCCCAAAGTCGTCTGATTAAGTATCTCCTGTATAATTTATGGATATAATGTACATTAATTGCAAAACACTGAGTAAAATAGAAAAAAATTTAATTAAAAAAAAGAAAGATAACAATTAGAAAATTATTTTTAATAGTTCCTGCACATAACATTTAACTCTTTCCACAATATTGTCAAGAATCCCCACTAACCAAAATATTCCATTGCCCAGCAATGATATGGGTTCATGTAACAGAATAAATTATTTTTGTTGACAATATTTTTTTAAAAAGGTGGCATTCAGCTTTATTTTAAATTTCCTTAGAAAACATATTTACAACCAAAGACAGCATTACCGGGAAACAAGACAAACAAATGGTTTCACGCTCTTTCTGCAATTTCCTAACCATACCATTGACATAAAACTCCTCCCAACTGTCATCTCTGTGTTAGTTACTATTTCATTAGATTTTTATTTTATTGATGATATTGTCGTTACATTCTTGCACAGAATAATCTGATGATTTTGTACTCAACAGTATGAAGCAACAATGAGAATAGGACAATGGAATTGTTGTTATTTGGTAATGCTAATAGAGTAGAGTGCCAATAATTCAACACCTCCTTTGAACATGTGAATTGTATTTCGTATGGCGGCAGTGTCGTGAGATATTACCATGTCCTTAAGAGTGTTTGTTTTGAACTGTCCACAAACCCTCCCCTCAGTGATATGGGAAGACAATGGCCCTGAGAGTGTTGGTTTTGAACCACGTTCCACTTCCCCTCGACAGACCAGACAATTTTAAACCTTGTCGTGTCATTATCACATCAGTTCAGTAGCTTCACTTGTTCAGTGTAGTCATAGTTGTGTGTGCCTTGTACAGTGTTGTGTTATGGCGTCATCAGAGGCGCTGAAGAGGAAACAAATTTCTAACTATAGAAACCAAACTCAAAATAATAAATAGACTTGAAAGTGGTTTGTCTCTGCAAAAAATTATGGAGCGGGTAAAGCTGCCATCTCAGACATAAAAAGAAAAGTAGTAGCATTCTGACTTTTCCTTTGTAAGTTAGATTTAGATGATGGGTCTAAAGTTAGAAAACAACAAAAGCAGCAAATGCCAGTTCACTAGAGCATTGGTTCCCAAACTGGAGGAAATCCAGTCAGGGGAGGGGTGCGATATCAGCTGGAAACTATTAAAATAAAGTAAATATTATAGAAACAAACTAGATGTTGCTAATGACTTGGCTTGTGTCCTTAAATACAACCTCAAGTAGGCATGTGTGTGTATACTGGCATATATATACTTCATAAACCCATACCATTTATTTAGCTGAAAATTTTTAAATCTCAACACAGGATAAGGGAACTTAATGTTTAAAAATGTGACTAAGCTGCCAAAACAACAAGTTTAAGTGACAAACAGAGCACGAAAAAGTTCCTGGATGAATAGTGAAATAGTTACTGACTGGTATAAAATATTTTTATGTTAAGAATTTCCACAGAGAAAAAATTTCACAGGAAAGTGATACTGGTTTAAAGTTTTAAATGTGATTGATGAGGAATTTGAAGTGAGGTTTCTTCCACACAACATTACACCACTGATTCAGTCAATTGGATCAGGGTCTTATTGAAAAACTTATTCGAATACACGGGAAACAAGTACTGCACATGCATCTATTGGCGGTAGATAATGAAGAAAGTGTCGTGCAGTTTTCAAAAAAGTTGAACCTAAAAGACTCGTGTTACATGTTAGCAGATTCCTGGGATTTGCTAACCAAAGAAAGCATGGAATAAACTTCGGCCAGAAAGTGTACAATTGGAGGATGACACAACTGAAAATCAGACTGAAATACTTGAGATTGTGACAGCGGTGGTCATGTTATGCTAGTAAGTTCGAGGCTTTCAAGAATACGATGAAAATGACACTGTGGAATGGTTGTATCTAGATAAAAATGACGAGCTACAAAATCCTGGATGATACCGACATCGCATCTTCAATGTGAGGCAGAAAACCAAGAATGCAGTGACAGCAAAGATGATGCAGCAGACGGCGTCATACCTTCACATTTTGAAGCTTTTATATCATTAGAGAAAGTAATGTCTTGGTACGAAGCGCATCCCGAATGCAGTCAATCTCAGTTCCTGCTACTTAAATGAATGAAGGATGTGGCCGGCAGAAAACCAGTTTTGAAATTCACACAACCCCAAATTACTAAGTTTTCCGTATAAAATACGAAAAATCAATTCTTTCATACAGTGACGTATGAAGAATTCCCCCCCACCCAGTCTCAATTAGTTCGAATTTTGGACGTTCTACTGTAATACCACTTTAGTAACCATCAAGAGTTGGTTGGATGAGCATCATGCTTTTGTAATTAAAACGTATATAAAAGCAATGATTCCATTATCACTACGCAGAATTTATTTTATAAACATTTTTATTTATACGCGTCTGTTCCGAGTAGGAGTAAGATATTGCTATGGGTGAAAAGCTTTTAACATCATCAACTTTCAAACTAAAACCAAAAGGATGAAAGACTGACACAGTATCTATGGCGTTCCATAGTGAGGCATGCTACTACACTCTGAATGTCTGAGTTAAGCGTAAAAAGAATCCTTCAAAAGGACAATCAGATCTATGTGTAAAAGATGATGTTTGTGGAACAACTTACTGAAAACAAATACAAATCTCACAAAACACCATATGAGTTAATTCTCAAAAATACCCACCATTAGCTATTAGACACATTTCTATTTGTCTGGCTATGTTAACAAGCAAAAGTTTCGGTATTGGGCAGCTACTAACCCATGAGAAGTTCACCAGCGATCACTTCATAGTGAATATTTTACAGAGTAGAGATCATTTTCAAAATAAGACATAAATAGGCCCTTTTATTTTGAAGAGGCAGATCGCAGAGTAACAGAAACGTATCACTTGTATAATACAATGTTATGCAGCTGATATCAAAAAGTTATGTTTGATCGAATGAAATGTTCTTCCAATATGATGGCACAACCGCTCATACAGAAAACATTTTTAGGAAGTTCAATTTTACAACACGGTGATATTCCATGGTCAATATGAACACCTAATTTTGTAATCTGCGATTATTTCATTCGGATCTATCGCAAAAGACAGAGTTTATCTTGTTTAGTTGCAGAACTTGAAAGTGCTATTCAGCAAGAAATTGCAGTAGTTTACCAGCATCGATAGGGCGACAAGATATATTCGAGTGATGTTGGATATGTGTATTATAGGAAAAATGGAAAACATTTGAAGGACATTACATTTTGTTATATTGACCCTGCAAATCATCACATTATTCCGCCAGACCCTGAATGTAGTCTTTTATATTTTTAATATTAGATGTTTAATTATTATTTTTAGTAAGGGTCAGAATTTAATGACTTTGTGAATGGATTGCTAAATTAATCATTTTCTACATACTAAAAAAACTATTAGAATTTAATTGTATTATTCTTCTTGAAACGTTATTTTTCAACAGATTAATTAGGATTTAAAATATTTTTAGATCAAATAAAACATTAAATTATTTTTTTTTAATTTGATTTGCAATATATTTTGAAATCATCCAGATACCATTGATACTTTAAAAAAGTTTGACTTCTACTTATATACTCCTTCACGGATGGAAAAGTATGATGAATAGTTAATATCCAGAGTAGTTCCGTTCATTTTGTAGTGCATAAAATCCCAGCAACGACGAGGTGAACACAAAAAAAATTGAAATGCGAATCTAAATATTCTTTTATTTATTTATTGCTAACACATGAATACAATATTAACGTCATGAATAAAACTGTAATTACTAAAACAACAAAATTTAGAAAATCACAAAAACAACTTAATTCACTTTTAAAACCCTATCTTTTAAAGTGAATAAAACAAAGTAACATTTTGGAATAATTGGAGAAAATGAAAATATTTATTTTTAAAATTAAAAATCTTAATTATTAAACTAACATAAACCTGTAAATAAAAAAGGTTTATGAAACTAAAAACAATTTTTTTAGTGAAGTATAAAAAGATGCTCAAAATAACGTCATTAATTTTGGTAGAAAAAAGTCAAATATTTAATTAACATTTTAGATATCATTTGTGACAAATTTGGTTGGCATGAAAAATTATAAACAATAAAAATTTGACCTTTAAATTTATCTAACTTTTAATTAGTTTTAAAACACTGCTCTACGTTTCAATGTAGGTCTGGAATAGTCTTCAGAAACTAAAACTATATGTTTTAAAAACAACATACGTAAATCCACATATTTGTAAATCACTAACACCATTTACAGAAAAATAATGTAATTACATAGAGAAATAAAAACTAAATATTATTAAAACTAAAAAGCATAAGTAAAAGCTACTATTTTATAATGTCTTACAAAAACAGTCTTGCTACCTTAGTGCAAGGGACATTATGGTACAGTAACCTCTAACTTAATGTTTTTTTTATGAAATGCCAATGATTTTTTAGGTCCTGAAGAGAACTCCAGTTTGGAATCAAAAAGTAGAATGATGTCTTAAAAACTGAAGTTTTTTTTTCTAATTTTAATTGGTCTCAATCAACCAAAAATATTTAAAGCTATATCATATTACAAATTTGTACAGGAACAACTTTAACAACTTACTTGTATTCTTCCAACACAAGAAGAAACAATGTAATAAATGAAAAAAACAAATTACATTATTATTATAAAATACTAACTAAAACTAAGACTGAACAAAATTAAAAATTTGTAGCTTTTTTCAAAATTCAGAGTAGATCCAGATTCCAAATGGAATAAAACCTTTAATTATAAAAACAGCCTTTTTGAAAAAAAAAAACATTCGACATGGTCAAAGGAGTGTTTTTTCAACTTCAAAATATCTGACACATCTAAGTAGATCTCCCAACAATATTTCAATACATTGAAGCATCATCTTCTTCTTCATTAGATTGAAAACTTATCAAGTCATCATCAATTTTCCCTTCTTGTTCTTCTTGTATTTCTTTAACTCTTTGTATCACTTTTTTCATAAGTATGTTTAAGTATTTTATCTCACCATCTTGTGCCAATAATCTATCTTTAATGTAAGCATTTCTCTCACTCTCAGTTTCAAAATTGTGCTGAACCTTTTCAAAGAAACTAAAATGGGGTGCATTCGTTTCTTCACTTGATGATTCATCAATTATTTCAGTGTAAGACATTTCAACAGCTGGGTCAGTCTTCTCAACATGTGGTAATTCCTGGTCTAGTAACTTATAATATTTTTGAGCCGTTTTCTCTGAAATCAAACAAACTGTCATTACAATGCTAGTCACATTTGCTAGTTACATTGCTAGGTCACATTATTTTCAATACTCAGAATAAGAGGTTAGATTAACATAAATTTCATCTAAAAAAATCAAATGAAAAAAATCAAATATAACATTCAACTTAAAATTTCTAATGAGAAACAACTGAAATTCTTAAATCTCCAGCTAGTGGTCTGCTGCACCATTACAACACTCAAGTGACCCTTTGTGTTCGAATCCCTCTTCTTACTCTGATTGCTTGTCGAAAGTCATGGTGTTGTTTCATCTGAGCAAGAGTTCTAGCAGGTAGTTGATTATTTCCTTCAGATCTTCGTTATTTCACACCATTAAGAGGATATCAGCAAATAAAAGATAATTTAGTTATTTCTTATTAATGCAGACTCTGTTGATGGCTTAGAAGATTTCCTCCATTTTAAAATAATTTTGGGTATATCCCTCACGTCTCTTTTGATGATACAGTAGAGTCTCATTATAATGAACTAGTTGGGGCAGCTAGAGGATTGTCGGTTTGTTCTAATCCTCTTTCCTACCTTTTCTTACATTTGCTTGGTCATGTGTCAGTTATATTTCTGCTTAGACTTATTTTAGATTGTGCAGGTGGATTGTTTTGTGAACGGAATAGATCTTTTTAATAAACTTAAACCATTATCAATGTTTTAAGTTTATTACTTTCTTCATTATTCTCACAGAATTTATTTTCTAATGTGTCACATACAAGACTAAATGACTGCTGTTTAAGGGATACTTATAGTCTCTCGAAGTTTCCACAATAGATTAGGATAGATATTTATAACCCATAATTTGTCCTTTTATCAGACATTCTAGACCAGAGTGACTAGCGAAAATCAATTGCGAAATTCCAGGATTTTTCAAGGATTTTCAAGTTATAAATAATTTTTTCCAAGATGTTTAACAGTAAAAATAACGAAGTAAGATTTATAATAACATAAATATTTATGAAAAATTTTACAGTTTTGTATTTTATTCTTATATAAATTACTTATTACAATATGTTTATCCATAATATTTTAATTTAACTCATTTTAAGATACAAATATTTCTTCTTTACCTTGTTCAATACATTATTAAAGTTATGAAATTAATATATGATATTGAATTTTGAGATATTTTAATAAGGTTTTTTATATTTTCTTTCTTCTTCATTTACCAATTCATTTGCTGCTTTCAAATAATTTTCTTTTTTTGGCTTGTATTTTTTTAAGTTTACCTTTTGCATTATGTCTATCTATTTCTTCATTCATATCTCTCTTCTCTTTTTCGTTTAAAGCAATTTTTTATTTTGGTGGGCATCACAAAAACTTTTTATCATATCTTTGGTAATTTCAATTTTGTCGATGCCACCAACAGAATGAACTGCATCATTTGACTATGAATGCGCATTATATATCCAGCCCTTAACCAAAAGTCCTGATCTCATATTCCTACCTGTAGCCATTGTCTGTGACAGACTCTGCATAAACTCGGGGGCCACCAACCCCCTCCTTCTCTGACTGACTGATGGACTCTGTGTGCGCAGAACAAATCATGTGACATGGGTAAAATATAATATATACATATATATATATATATATGAAGTTAATATATTACTATGTAAGTAATTTTATCCACCATTAAGTGCAATAATTTTACCTTGAGTGATGAGGCACCTTTCGGTCAATTGACCATTGTCGAATCACTGATGTTTTTCTGTTGTGGATGTTCGGTCTGTCATCCACAGACAGACCGAACATCCACAACAGAAAAACATCAGTGATTCGACAATGGTCAATTGACCGAAAGGTGCCTCATCACTCAAGGTAAAATTATTGCACTTAATGGTGGATAAAATTACTTACATAGTAATATATTAACTTCAGACAGACCGAACATCCACAACAGAAAAACATCAGTGATTCGACAATGGTCAATTGACCGAAAGGTGCCTCATCACTCAAGGTAAAATTATTGCACTTAATGGTGGATAAAATTACTTACATAGTAATATATTAACTTCATAAAGTCAGTGCAATGGAAAAACAATGGATAACGTTAAATATCAAGAATATATATATATATATATATATATATATATATATATATATATATATGTTGATACATATTCCTTCACGGATGGAAAAATATGATGAATAGTTATTATCTGGAGTACATCCGTTCATTCTGCAGTCCATAAATTCGCAGTTCCGACGTTTCGCTAGAATCTCATCCAGCATTGACGAGGTGAACCCAACAATAGTAGAAGTGCGAGAGTGGACTGCGAATTTATGGACTGCAGAATGAACGGATGTACTCCAGATAATAACTATTCATCATATATATATACATATACAGGTAGATAATCAAGTGACCGAAAGGTGCCTCATCACAACAAGGTAAAATTATTGCACTTAGTAGTGGATAAAAGTATTTACAATAGTAATGTATCAACTTCATAAAGTCAGTGCAATGGAAAAATAATGGACAACGTATAATATCAAGATTTAATTCCTACCAAGGTAAACAACTCTACATTAAATTCCTTAACCTCAAAATCAAACTCGAAAATTGCATCAACAAAATAAATTTTAATAAACAATGCATAGCACTTAATATCACACCTAAATACGCTAAATTACACTTAAGAAATAAACAAAATACAATTATCAATAAAGCAACAAAAATAGCCAGGTAGATGGTCAAGAGACCGAAATGTGCCTCATCACAAGAAGGTGAAATTATTGCACTTAGTGGTGGATAAAAGTATTTACAATAGTAATATATCAACTTCATATATATATATATATATATATATATATATATATATATATATGTGTGTGTGTGTGTGTGTGTGTATTTATTTTTAGGTTAGTTGTAGTAGAGCTTAAAACATATTTAGGAATTTTTGGACTAGATAGGAGACTTACAGACTTACCTAATGGCAAAAGTCCAAAACTACAATGTCTTGAAAATAAATAAATAGACACATATAAAAACTTATCACACTATTGAAATATTTCGATCAAACAATGATCTTTGTCAATCAAATTAAAGAAAAAAAAAGACTGAAGTGAACCACAGATGTGTATAAATATCCAAATGTCACAGATTCTGAGACAGATATATATATATATATATATATATATATATATATATATATATATATATATATATATTTTTTTTTTTTTTTTTTTTTTTTTTTTTTTTTTTTTTTTTACCAAGGTAAGTCTGTCAGTCTCCTAGTCCAAAAAATCTATATATATAATATGGTCGTCGATTTTTGTCCTAATTCAATAAATTTGTGCTGCAAATCATATGCGTTTATAATGTTAATACATGTCACTTATTTTTTTCTGCAGCTGAAATTTAACACGTTTGATACTGCAATGTTAACAAAATAACTAATTGGTATCGTAGACCAGCCATATGGTCTCATATATGCGCCTTATGGTCTCTCTTTCTGGACCAACGTTCCACATATGCGGCTCGGGGTAGATGAAATGGACTAACGATTCATATTTGGAACACTGTTTGTGTATTACCTATATTCCTCCAAAACTCAGTGGTTTTTTAAACGGCTTGATATATTAGTATCGGTCTATAGGCATGTCTGATAATAATGTGGGACATTTGGTCTCTCAGTTAGTCATGGTCAAATCTGTTCATTATGTGTAAAAACAGAAGAAATATCTAGCATTCATTATTTAGATATTAAATGCTGTAACTTGCTGTAGAACTTCTTTAAGGAAAATATTCTGGCACCAGTCTGCTTGATTGAAATCACAATGAATGTAGGCCCGCACTCTAATTATCACAAAAGATGTAAACGTGTCACAAGTAATGGGTGTGTTTGTAAATATTCTGTACTGCATATGGAGCTCAAATGTAAACAGATTTTGTCTCTGATTAAACAACATTTATATTGTCTGTATGTAGCCTATAAGCAATCTGTGTAGCACGACTAGCCAAGAGGAGTCGGTTGGGTATTTGTTGGTATAAGCCTTTATATATTATGACATTTCTGTTTTTATCTGTATTCAGTGTTATTTCCAATATATTTCACATCTAAGTCCTGTTTTATGTTATTAGCAAAAGTTAGTATGTACTTTATTAAATTTTAAATACTTTTTAAAATTTTGTTCTCATAAAAAACATGCTTGGATTTGAGGCGTTCCATTGTAGTGGCTCACATGTGGGACTCTTAGTCTATAAGATTTTCTTGGTATAGGCCAGCCGGATGATATATGTGCCATCCCAAAAACACTAAATACTGCATCAAAGATACGCCTAGGGTAATTATGTAGTATAATAACTTATTACAACATTCCAGTTTTGGTATGTAATGAAGGTCAGACCCACATTAAGAGGGTCTGTATGGAAAGATCGAATTCTTACCACCAGTCTCTCGTGAATAACCAGACAGCGTATATATGCACCGCTTGCTAGCGAACATGTTAAATGAACAGAATTAAAATGGAAAAAAAATTCCAGGGATTTTCAAGAATTTCCAGGGTAAAAAAATTCCATGATTTTTCAAGGATTCCAGGATTGCTAGACATCCTATAGATATAATAAAAATTTTTATCAGTTTTTATATCATGTGGACTTTCTCACTCAGTATAGCATAGTACTTGATGCCGGTTAGTAACTGGTTTGCTGCATTTCTTTATTAAGCAAGTACAAAACAATATGAATCGACTAATATAAATAACATACAGAACTGAATGATAGTGGCCACTCTGACAGCTGATGGTTAAACTGAATTTATCTTTTCATACTTCTCAAGTTGACAAGCAACAAAACAGATATAACAAGGTCTAGATGTGGAATTTAATACAATAAAGTAATGTTTGGTAACATTAACTGTCAAAACTCTGGCTTATAGAACTTTCCTGTCATAGAATGGAAAATAAAAGCATAGAAAAAAAAACTCTTTCTGCTATAAACTATAAATATTAAAACCTGGAATTTTACTGATCTTCATCTCAATCCTATTGAACAGATTTCCATTTAGATAACGTTACTGAGTTGTACGTCATCAGGAAGGGCAAAAACATGTCAACAAATTTTTATTTTATTTCTTTGTTATTACAAAAAATATTTACACTATTCTGTGTTCAAATATAAACAAAATACTTTGATATTTTATGAAGAAACTATCTATAAAGTTGAAAAAATAATGTTTTTTTATTTCAATAAAAAAATTATTTTGTAAATACAATAACATGACTTTACTCTTTAATCTCAATATTAGGCACTAATTTAAGTCGAAAATCATTATATAGGGTATTTTTGTTTTTTAACAGTTTAGAAATCATTGATTTTTACCTCTGTATAATGTAAACGTTCTTTCAATCTGGTCCCACACGATACAGAAACATCTATTGTCTAATACAGATAACATTTTCCATTGTAATAGTTTTAATGCTTTTGGTTTAGAATGAACAAATTTTACTTTACTGGATAGAAAACATGTATGGCGATACTGTTACCATGCAGTTGTCATTTGCCAGTGTATAACCGGGTTTTGTTTTGTTTTCTATAGTGTATTTTTGTCTTAGTGTTTTATTTTATAAAATGTAATCACATTGTACTACAAGATGTCTAATGAAAGTAAGTAGTACCATGAATGCTCGAATGAACTATGCTGGAATCAATTTCAAGAAAAACAAGTGGGCAATGGTCGCGAAATACTTTACATAAAGTTTTCTGGTTCTTTTTAGGTAGAATATGGAAGTAAAATTTTTTATACGCTCTACAGTAAATATATATGTAAATACATTTTCTGTATAAAACTCATAGACTTAAAACTATCACTACATTATTCCTTGTTGTTTTCTGAAAGAATTAGATATAATATGATATATTTACTACTCTTATTATTTATTATACTCTTATTTATATACACTTACTTATTTATTTACTCTTGAAAAACAAACTTATGAGTATAGCAAGAGATTCTCTTGCCACCACAGAGAAACAACTGTGATTTTGAAAGTTAATCAATTTGGAATTGAAATAAAACATATTCATTACAGAAAATATTTTAAACAATGACACTTGTAAAATTTATCTCTAATTTTTAAAAGAATTTTTAACCACAACCCTTCATTAATGCTAACATTAAATGATATAAAGTCTAATTGTGACTGAAATAACTGGTACTAAATATATTTTAAAAAAGAAGATAATATATAGCCTATTTTAAAACTGTTTATTAGCACATTTATATAAATAATAGTGAAACATACACAAAGGAAAACAAACTTGAATGGATCTGTTCAACTGAAACCTGATTCTGATTGAGAGGAGTTTGAATCAGCGAGCACAGAAACAACTAGAAGGGACATGGGTATTTTTATATCAGCAAGAGGGAAGCTGAGTCAGCCATCTTGGTAAAGATCTGGTCAGGAAAACAATACTTGGCCAGCGACTAAGTTTAATAGTTAGCGCTTCACTATAACAGTGTTTTTTTTCCTGACGAAAAACCAATTGTGGTTATCATCGCCAAACAAAATCTAACACGGAATGCAATATTAAAAAAAAAACAAATAAATTTAAATACAACAAAAAATACAAAACAAAAAACAACATAACAATAAATCTAACAGAATAAAAAATTTAAAGAAAAAAAACTATAAATAACAAAATAACAACAAAGAACAATATAACAGTAAATAAATAATAACAATATGTAAAACAATAATAGGTAACAATTTACCAATAAATAAATCTCAATAACAATAACAAGAACACAAAATAAATTAAATTGAAATAAATAAAAGAAACAGAGAATTATATGTATAAATAAAAAAATATATTTTAAGTATTAAAAAATATTTTCAAGTGGTGCAAGAAAGCGATGACTCGGTCAATGGCCGAGGCATCGTCCCTTAGCATCACCTTTAAACTCCCTTTTAAATTAAAAAGTGCACGAATATTGCTTTCACTAACACAATCTACTAAAATATGTTTAATTGTGAAGATACCACCGCAGTATTGCCATATTGGTGGATCTTCACGACGCATCAAATATCCATGAGTTGCAAAAGAGTGGCCAACGCGAAGGCGTGTAACCACCAGTTCCTCCCTACGTTTTGAGCGAATTGAAGACCTCCATGGACGGACGGTATCTTTAATTTCCCTCAGGTTATTCTGAATCACGGCATGCCACTCGTCATTCCAAGCCGCGAGCATTAAAAGTTTTGCAAAACACACATAATCAGATGCCATAACTCGTTGAGTAATGGGCACCAAACGTGTTGCATTCTTAGCCCCTTCATCCGCTTTTGTGTTTCCGAGTATTCCGCAGTGTCCAGGAGCCCAACAGAACGTTACCCCCACACACCCTAATTGAACCTGTGTACAGCACACAAAATGTCCCCAACTAAAGGGTTGACGGAGAAAACATCCTGAAGAACACTTTTGGAATCAGAACACAAAAGATAGTGGAAAGATCGAGATCGAATATCAGTTAATGCTTTTAAGATGGCAAAAAGTTCTGCCGTGAAAACACTGCAAGCTGAGGGCAATCCGTACGTGTAGGTACATCCAGATGCATAAAACGCACACCCGACGCCATTGTCCAGTTTAGATCCATCAGTGAAAATAATTTCACTGTTTTGGTGAGATTTATAAATGGATAAAAATTCCTGGTAGTAGACCACAACAGGAGTATCGTGTTTTGTATAACTGGACAATGAGAAATCGAAGTGCGGCGTTTTTATTATCCATGGAGGTAGATAGCACATTTGTCGTTCAAACATAGTGGGAAGTTGCAACTCAAGGTCATCCAATATTCTTAACGTTCGTATGCCAAATGGAGCGGTCGAATGTTGATGTGTATTGTACACTTGATTTACCATGTTATTAAAGACTATTTCAAATGCCGGGTGGTTAGGTTTGCTTCGAAGAACAGAAACGTAAGATATTTGTAGCATCTGACGTCGTCTAGAAAGGGCAGGTTCCCCAGCTTCGACAAGAAGACCAGGGATTGGGCTAGTTCTAAATGCACCAGTAGCAAGTCTAAGTCCAGAGTGGTGGATGGTATCAAGAGTTTTCAGAACTGTAGGTCGTGCAGATGAGTAGACTTGACAGCCATAATCTATGTGCGATCCAACGACTGCGCGATAAAACCGAAGCATACTAGTTCTGTCTGCTCCCCAATTCGTACCACTAAGGACTCTTAACATATCCAATTTCTTGCTGCATCTCACCTTCAAATCACGAACATGTGGACTCCATGAGAGTCTTTTTTATCAAATAAAAGACCCAAAAACTATCCTTGGTTTGAAGCTGAATCCCATCAGGATAAAGGATCGGCTCCTGGTATTGCCTACGACGACTAAATGCTACACATTGGGTCTTCGAAGCACAGAATTTGAAACCTGTAGCTTTTGACCATTCCTCTAATCTGTATATTGCTAACTGCAAAGATCTTTCCGCAGTTGCCATACTACGAGCAGGCACATATATACAAAAGTCATCCACAAAAAGGGAACAGTGTACCGGAGATCGTATATTACTGGTGATACTATTTATTGCAACGGCAAATAGCGTGACGCTCAGCACGCTGCCTTGCGGTACACCATTTTCCTGCCTGTAATTATTTGAATTTGTGCCTCCAAGACGAACGCGAAAAGATCTGTTAGAAAGAAAGTTAGCTATGAATGCTAGGATATTCCCTTGTATACCCCATGATTTCAGAGTGTTCAGAATTCCTCTTTTCCATGCCATATCATATGCCTTTTCAAGGTCAAAGAAAACCACAACGAGTGTTTGACACAAGAGAAAGGCATATTGAATAGCGGATTCTAACAAAACCAATTGGTCAACTGATGATCGTTCTAGTCTGAAATCACATTGTTCGTTGCTAAGAAGGTTGTTGGTTTCTAGGTACCAGACAAGACTGCGGTTGACCATCTTCTTCAGTAGTTTGCACAAGACGCTTGTAAGTGATATAGGCCTGTAACTACTGGGGTTGGTTTTGTCCTTACCTGGCTTCAAAATAGGAATTACAGTCGATTCTAACCATGCATCGGGGAAAAAGCGCTCCTCGAATAAACGATTGTATACTCGAAGGAGGACAAGTTTTGCCGATGATGGTAGATGTTTTAGTATTAAGTACACAATGGAATTAGGACCTGGTGCAGAATCCTTCGCTGACGCAAGAGCTGACTCCAATTCCCCTATAGAGAAAGGGGTGTTTAAAGTAGAGTCCTCAGACAACCCAACAGTAAACGGTATTGCTTCTTCCTACAGTTTATACATCTGGAACAATCAATTATAAGCTTTAGTAGGAGAAAAGTTAGAAAATGATGCTCCAAGTACATTAGCAATGTCATCACTGTTTGTGATTAATCTTCCATCTGGTTGCTTCAGCGCAATGGCTGGCAACGGAATGGAAGTACCACAAACTGATCTTAGTTTCCTCCACACTGTGGAGGACGGAGTTGTTCGTCTAATTGTGCTAATGTACTGTTCCCAAGAGTTCTTTCTACTCAGCCTAAATATCCTCTGACGGAGTATTTTATATTCCTGAAGGTTTCCATTTGTTGGGTGTCGCTTAAATTTCCTAAGAGCTCTTCGTCATAAGCGGAGGATTTCTGTGCATTCATCGTTTCACCACGGCACAGGCGGTCGGCATGGATGTGCAGAGGGTTTCGGAATGGTCTTTTCAGCGGCATTTAAAATTGCTTTCGTAAAATTTTCTATATTTTCATCAATGGGTGTCAGATAATCCATGTCAAGTGATACAAGGTAATTCGAGTAGGAGTCCCAGTTGGCTTTTCGCAAAATCCAACTGGAATTTCGAGCATAACAGGGTTGGGAGTCACATAAACTGATCTTAATAGGCACATGGTCACTTCTATACAAATCATTGAGTATCGACCATGTGCATCTAGTAGCTAATTGAGGGCTGCAAATCGATAGGTCAACAGCTGTCCATCCACCAGTAGATGCTGCTAAATGAGTAGAAGAACCGTCATTTAGCAGACATAAGTCCAGTTCCGTTCGTACACTCTCAACAAGATCACCTCGAGAGTTCCTAGTCGGAGATCCCCAAGATGAATGGTGGGCATTAAAATCCCCTACCAATAAGAACGGAGTCGGTAACTGGCTTATCAAATTCACTAAACAACTGTGAGGCAGGTTTTCTTGTGGTGGCAAGTAGACACAACACACAGTGATTTTATAAGGGACAGCTGTTTGAACGGCTACTGCTTGTAAAGAAGTTATTAAGTTTAGAGAAACAGCATCGATACAGTCACGGGCTAGGATGGCTACGCCACCTCTAGCTCGATCTTCTGTAACGAAGTCCGATCTAAAAACTGAATACTCCCTTAAATGGAAATTATGCGATTCGTGGAGGTATGCGATTCGTGTCTCCTGTAGACATACAAACATTGGATACACATCTCGCACGAGTATTTTAAGTTCTTCTATGTGACTCCTAATACCGTTGACGTTCCATTGTATCACTGACTTGTTAATTGCAGACATTTATTAACTCAGCAATGGATTGATCTGACACCCATTGGTGCTCTCTCCTTTCTTGTTTGGGATGTTTTTAGACGTCCCAGGCTTACATTTTTCAGATTCCATATTCACCTGTTCAGGGATGGAATCAGAGGAAGATTTGGATTTAGGAGGAGTGGTTTTCACATTCCCTCCTTTGTTAGCATTTTTTCTAATACCCGGTAGCGACGGTTGCAATGTGGTCTGACGTAACACTGGTCTACGTGGTTTGGTTTTTTCCAACATCTTCTGCACAGAAGCTTTATTAGCCGTTGACAATGTTTTTTGCACAGAAACACAAGGCTCACTTAATGATTTATTTCGTGCTCCAATCCCCCCAGTGGAAGGGATTGGTACAAGAGGTAAATCACAATCCGTCACTGCAGGTTGTACTAAATTCAAAGTAGGACCATTCGTGACTAAAGACAAAAGGCGAGAAACTTGTTCAGTTAGAACTTCAATTTTTTTCGACAGCTCGGCACAGTTGTTACAGGACGATTTGGAAGCGGAGTAGACCTTAACTGAGTAGATCTATACATTTTTTTGGCGTCTGGAAACGACAGTTTGTCTTTCGCCATAATACCTAGGATAGCTTTCTCTTCTTTAAAAGTAGGACAGTTGTAGGATCGCGCTGGGTGGTCTCCACCACAGTTGGCACATTTCGGAGAGTTAACACATTCGTTATCATCATGGCCTTCAATGCTACATATACCGCATACGTTCTGCTTCGAACAGGTAGAGCTGATATGCCCAAATCGCTGGCACTTGAAGCAGCGCCTAGGGTTAGCCACGTATGGTCTCACTGAGATCCTTTGGTAACCTGCATGCAAGTATTCGGGTATTTCCGGCTTTCCAAAGGTTATGATAAAAGACGCTGTTGCTACTTTTTCTTCTTTGTCCATTTTCATTATGGGGATAACCTCCGTAACTAACTGAGAAGACAGTTCGGACTTAATTTCATCGATTGGAAGGTGCATTAAATCCCTACATGTGATGACCCCCTTTGAGTAATTCAAGGATCTGTGGGGAGCCACAAATACCATGACCTGGTCAAAGAAGGAGGTCATTTTTGATAGAGAACGGGTTTGTCTGTCGGTGGAAGTCGCAACTAACAGTGTTCCGTTTCTAAGTTTCTTAATAGAGGCTACTGGGCCTCCAGCACAAGCAGTAATAGCCTTGTTAATCAGGAAAGGAGAAACTTTCGTAAGACCTTTCCCTTCTTAGGCACTAAAAACAACTAAATACTTTGCTGATGGCAGGCAATGTCTGTGACATTGCCACCATCAACTTTTTACTCAAATCCTTGTTATTATGATCGTCAGGAGAAGTATGGTGTGTTCTCTTCAAACTAGTCATAATTGAAGGGGTTTTTGAATCCATAAATTTATTAAACCAGCCATCGTGTCAAGCGTTACGGGCGAGACTATAGGAACAGGTACACCCTTGGATCACAATAAGATCATTTCCAATCCTCAGAACTCTGAGGCCTATAGCTTTTCTCGTTAGCTCGACTGAATGGGCATCAGTCGAGAACTCGTAATACTGTGCACAGGCTCCGACACCCATGCGCCGCGGACATTCCCTGACCAAGGACTGAAGCGGCTGGTAGACCAGAAACCGCGCTTACGTCTTCGGCAGAGCAAGCTCACATCAGAGACCCAGACCAGAGTTTATCACGCTCTGGACTTTTCAGCACTCCCAACGCGCAACGGTTCTGACCAGTCAAAATTCCCTAAGAGAAGATGTAAGTATTGTAATGTGTATAGATTGTGTTGGTGTGTGTATGTGTGTGAGTATGCTTTGTGAGTGGTGTAGTGTTAGCCTAGGGTGCCGCGAGGGACGCCAAATCCCTCGTAGGTGCGACTAGTCCCCCCTGCGGGTCTATAACAGTGTTTTAAACCTGATTCTGATTGAGAGGAGTTTGAATCAGCGAGCACAGAAACAACTAGAGGGGACATGGGTATTTTTATATCAGCAAGAGGGAAGCTGAATCAGTCATCTTGGTAAAGATCTGGCCAGGAAAACAATACTTGGCCAGCGACTAAGTTTAATAGTTAGTGCTTCACTAAAACAGTGTTTTAAACCTGTTTCCATTGTCAACAAATTTGGTGTCATAGTAATATGTAATACAGAGATTACGATGGTAAAAAATTTTTAATTTCATAAAAAAGTTCTCTAAAACGAGATTAAATTAAAACCTCTCTAAATATAATTACAGTTTGAGATCAAAAAAATCAGCCTGTAAATTTTTTAAAAAATTTTTTGGTCAGGTAAATTATGTCAGTGGGAAAGTAATTTCTTTAAAAAAATATTTTGTTACAACCACCGGTTTGGTTGTGGCATTGGTGTATTTGAGTGCAAACAGTATTGTCCGAAAGTGTGACTTGCTAGCACAAACGAGTGCCCATACTGCATGCTGGGGGGTTAATTATGTTGTTATTTGTCTAGTCTACTGAATCTGTATTAAATTGTTATCTTAATTAATCTTGCTTACAAAATGTACATAATGAAGAACAAATGACAAAAATACTTTCCCAGTTTTTCCCTGGTGTAGAAATACGTTTACTTGTCTGACAACTACTGTTGACAAATTGACCCATTAAATGATAATTTCGACACTAAACAAAGATACCATAATCACACAATAATACGAAATAAGACATTTTAAGAAGTAGATTTATAAGCTACAATAAATTATCATTTATTATATTACCACAGTAAATAACATATTAACAGTAAAATATGACTGACAATCAAATAGACTGAACGTGGAGAGAAAACATTCTAAACTTAACCACTTTACTATAATTACTATAGATACCTACTATAGTGTACAAGTTACAATCTAGTAACTGAAATATAATAGAATGGCTATATACAATTTACTGAAAACATATACATTACTGCCCTAAAAAGATTATTATTTTGGAAAGATGTCTAACTTTTTCTGAATGCAACTTTTAAATTAAAATCTGTAAATAATAATGTCTCACATTAAAATACTTCATACACACAGATTATAACGAAAATATATTCAATTTGTCAGTTAACTAAACCTCATAATATTATACATTAATAGGGCAACAGTCTAGTAATTTAGTTGTCAATATTATAATTGTGTTATTGATTTATTGTATAAAACTTATTATTAATGAGAATTCATAAGCAGTAACAATTATTATATACAATGTTTATATTAGCCCTATTATTTAGGTCAACAGTCTCGCAACTTAATCATTAATATTACATTTTTAAGCGTACAACATGGCGTCTACAAGCGATATGATGCTCTCTATTAGGGTGATTCATTACTTGTGGTCTGCCATGTTGGTAGGGGATAGCTAAGGAACTGGGCATCAGCCACCTAGCTACTATGTTCTATTTTGTTGTTTCTGTATTCGCTGCTTTAAACCAAGGGGTTTTAGTGTATATGTACACATAGACGCATGCACACACCCACACACACACTGAAACGGGCTAAATGTCACATTTTACCGTTGCAAGTGAAATTTTTAATTTCATACATTTTAAAAAGTTGTATAGTCAAAATAGCAAAGCCAAAACAAAATAGAAATGCCTTAGGCATAAAGTAACTTGAATTTAACGAGTTTAAGGTGTAGAAACAAAGCCATTAGCCGTGAGAAAGGTGTTTGATACATATTTGAAAGAGGGATAAAGGGTTAAAATCCACCTAGAAAGACCATCGACATTCGAGAGGACGCAGAACAGAAAAAGAAGACAAAAGTGACGAGACCAAAACACGAAGAAATGCCTACAGAAAGCGTTAAAGCATAATCAAGGAATTTTTGCATTGATCGACCAAAAGTATATATGTGTGGGGCGTAAAGTTCATAGGAAATGACAAAATACCCAGCATTCAGCAGTAGTCATTTTGGAGACTGGCGATTGGAAGAAACAAGCATCGGGGTAGGAGACGATGCAAAAATTTTGGTTAGCGTGGTTTCGAACAGCAAACGGTAAGGTTGTGCAAGATGTGCTCCGTTTTGGGAACACCTAAAGACAGTTTCAAAATGTAAAGTGATCAATAAAATTGCAGGGCTAAGAGCGGGAGTGAAATTACTGAGATGTAGGGTCATGTGTTTTAAAACCTTTTTGGGGAGGATACTCTCCAAAAATGGTTTTCGTCATATAACAGCCATGTCGTAGCGTCCTCGAGAAAATTTGTTGCAGAAAAGTATATAGAATGAAGTTTGAATCAGTGTGAAATTAGAAAATAAAGAGTGCCTAAAATTGAAGTGTTTTAATAATTTAAAATTAAAATTAACTAAATTCATGTATAAAATTCAAATCTGAACAGTGTTACATAAAACAAAGGGTAAACCAAAAACGAGAGTGAAATTAATTTGGGAAATTTAGAGACAGTGTTAAAGGAGTATTAAAAGACTAGATTCAGTTTAAATTAAAAAAACCATACATAAAATGGTACAACTTCACGCGATAATGCGTAACGATTTGTTGCAGTCAGAAGGCACCAAAAAAGCAGGGTTGACATAAATTTCGGACGAGTCCAACATCCAAGATGGCCAGCCACAAAGGGGGGAGAGATGACATCACGCCAACGGCAAACCAGGAAGAGATTACCTCCGAAAAGGTCAGATTTAGCTTCTCTCTCTCTCTCAAATAAATTGATAAATTTATGTTGAATTTTTGGAAAACATTGAAATTTTAAAGTTTAAATTTTTAAAATATTTTTCAAATATGAAAATGCATTTTGAGTATTGGTTTTGTTTCAGAGAGAAAGTGGAGGGATAGCGTTAGTTTGCTTAAAAATATATAAATAAAAATTTTTGGAAGTTAAAAATAAAGTAAAAGACAATTTTGAACATAAAATAAATAGATAAAATTTTAAAAGTTAAATGTAGTTAAATGTAAATAAGTAATTAGTAAAAAAAAGATTTTAAATTTTTGGTCAAATAAATTCAATTTGATTATCACTTTGCTGAAGCCATGAAACATGGCTGTTTTGTAACGTAATTGGATTAGAATAGAGATTGACCTGGAAAAACGGATATATGAAGGAAAACAATTAGTTTCGAAATTATTTAAGAATTTTATAAAGGTTGTAAAATATAAAAAGCGTAACAAAAATGACACTGAATTTTTCATTACAAAGTAAATTATGTTGAGTTTTGGCACAACGATTTCAAATTAGTAAGTAAAATCCACGATTTGGAAAACGGATAAGAGTAATTTTAAGTCATAAAGAAGGTTTAAATAAATTTCATGTAGAGATAAGCTGTGTTAGAGAGAAAGACTGAGAGAAATTTTAGTTGTTCTCATGTGATTTTAAAATTAGTTGTAGAATTTTAAGAAAGATTTAAAATATTCAAAATGTTTGTTGGAAGAATTTGGGTTTTTAAATGTCTGTTCTTTATTTGGTTTAAGATATCAAAGTCAAATATTAAGAGATTTCATGGTGCAATGAAAGGGTTGTGTTAATAACTTGAATTGAAATGAGATCTTGGAAAACAAAGTAAAATCTTGTAGAGAAAAGTAAAGTAGAATTTTTGAAAAAAAAATTAAATAATAAATTTTGAGTTTTTAAAAAATAACAAAGAAAGGATTAATTTGTATTTTAAATTAAATTGAAATTTATAGTATTTTTTTATAAAAGAATGAAGGTAAGAAAAAGCGATTAAAAAATTTGTTTGTTTACAAAAGAAATTATAAAGTTTATAATGAAAGAAAAGAATTTTGTTTTGTAAATGTCTGTTGTTTATTATATTTGGTTTAAAATACCAAAGTCAAATGAAAGAATTGATTAAATAAATAAATTGAAATGAAGTTATGGAAACTAAATTAAAATCTTATAGAGAAAATTAAAGTAAATTTTTGTGATTAAACTAGAAGTTTTAGATTGAAAATATAATTAAGTAATAAATTTTAAGTTTTAAATATTAACAGAGAAAGGGTTAATTTTCAGTTTAAAATTAAAAAGAAATTTATAGTAATTTTTGTAAAAGAATGAACATGAGAAAAGGTGATATAATTCTATATTGAAAGGTTAAAGATTTGTCAAGAATTTAAGAAAGGTTTAATATATAAAATAATTACAATCTGTACTGTAATAGAAATTAAAATAAAATAAAACCAAGGTGTATTACTAACTTGCAAACAAAACAGTGATTATATTTATGTAAACAAATTTCTTACACAATCCTAAACCAGATGGTCAGTTAGCCATATATGCTTTCAAATGAACTCATTCCCCGGGAATGGATACCCAAAGGGTTAAATCTCAGTGAGTTAGGTTTTTAAATAAAGTCCAGTGACTGGTTCTCTGGTAGATTTTGGCGAGCAGTTCATGGGGTTCTGGCCAGGGACCGGACCGGTTCATTTCAAAATTTTTACCTAGCAGCGGAAGGAAGGGCTGGCGGTGGCGCCTGGATAGTTGAGAGTGGGTGTTGCGTCGCTGGACCGGTCCATTGCAAAACACACACACACACACATATATATATATATATATATATATATATATATATATATATATATATATATATATATATATGAAGTTGATATATTAATATTGTAAATACTTTTATCCACCACTAAGTGCAATAATTTTACCTTGTGATAAGGCACCTTTCGGTCACTTGACCATTGTCGAATCAATGATTATTTTTTCTGGTGTAGATGTTCTGTCCGTGATGTTGGTATTCGTTGACGTTACACGCATTTTCTCTTGATCTGCGTGTATAATGTTTTTATATAGTATGTCTTCTGTAATATGTGGTCTGTAGGTTCATTAAATTGTGTGTGTTTTTATAAATGTGGTATTTTTCTAGTGAGTTTAATTCTATTGGGTTATTATTTATTTCAAGTATGGTTAGGTTATTTTCGTAGTTTGTTATTTCATGTTTATGTGATATTAGGTGTGCTGCAACATTTGATACTTTTGTATTTTTATTTTTGAATGCTCTTCAAATCTTATTTTAAATGATCAGGTCGTTTTCCCTATGTAAAATGCATTGCAGTCGTTACATGTAATTTTGTAAATTCCTGATAGGTTATGTTTTTCTGTATTTGTTTTGTGGTTTGTGTTATCAAGATATTTTATTATTTTGTTGTTTGGTTTGTATGTTGAAGTGTAGTATTCTTTGTTGTATATATTTGTTAATTTTTCTATTTTGTTATTGGTGTATTTGTATTTTAGGTAGATTTTTTTATTTTTATTATTTTTGTGTTCAGGTTGTAGTGTTGTGTTGAGGTTAGGTTTTCTGTAAATTTATTGTATATGTTTTTATAAGGTGTTTGTTGTATCCATTTTCTATTGCTATTTTTGTAATGTTATCTAATTCTTCATTTATCATGTTACTGTTAGTGTTAATTTTGTGTGTCCAGGGGTGGTTAGCCATATAATATAAATACAACATTATACACGTAGATCAAAAGAAAATGCGTGTAACGTCAACAAATACCAACATCACGGACAGAACATCTACACCAGAAAAATAATCAGTGATTCGACAATGGTCAAGTGATCGAAAGGTGCCTCATCACACAAGGTAAAATTATTGTACTTAGTGGTGGATAAAAGTATTTACAATAGTAAGATATCAACTTCATAAAGTCAGTGCAACGGCAAAACAATGGACAACTTTAAATATCAATATATATATATATATATATATATATATATATATATATATATAAATATATATATTTTTTTTTTTTTTGGGAGGATACCCAAAAAAACTCATTGAAAACCAAATTCATTCAGCACAATCCTCGGTTCACCATAAACCACAAACAGAACAAAATAAACTGTCTTTAATAACAGACTACCATCCTGGTCTACATAAACTCAACAAGATATTGAGAGATGGCTTCAAAATTCTTCAAGCTTCCGTCCACACCAAAAATCTTTTCACCGATCCACCGCAAATTTGGTACAAGCAACCTCCCAACTTGAAAAACATCCTAGTACATCCTAAACTACCAGACCCTGATGCAGAGAAACCACACAAACTTCCTCATGGCTCCTTCCCATGTAATAGACCTAGGTGCAAGACGTGTCCAATACACCCCTCAGCAAATAGTTTCAACAGCCAAACAACAAAAATGGTCTTCAAAATACAGGGTCATCATAATTGTACATCGAAAAATGTCATATACCAGCTACAATGTAAACTTTGCTCAGCACAGTACATAGGCCTGACCACGGATGGTCTGAATATCAGAATGAATGGCCACAGACATGATGTTAAAATTATGAATATGGATAGACCAACAGCTCAACATGCTGCGAGTCACAACATCACAACTTTTGATGACTGCTATACCACAAAAATAATTAAATCACTCCCCCCTGATTGCAATCCCTCAGAATTGAGAAGGTGGGAACTATCATACCAGTGGTATACCAAGTCCAGAGAATCCCCTAACCTCAACATCAGATAAATCTGTTTTTTTTTCCAAATAGCCTTATCTCTTTTCCCCTGACAGACTTATATAAACTATAATCACTCATATGTTCATGGAAACAATATATATATATATATATATATATATATATATATATATATATATATATATATATATCTTTAATCTGTGCATCTGTGACATCTGATTTCTACTCTACACAATCTGTGATTACAATTATTTTATTTCATTCTCTCATATTTCTTTTTGTGTTTTCTCTTCGATTGACAAAGACCACTGTGTGGTTGAAATATATCATTGTTTAAGTGCTTTTATGTGTTTCTATTTCAAGACTACAGAGTGGACTCTTACCAAGGTAAGTCTGTCAGTCTCCTAGTCCAAAAAATCTAAATAATCTTTACCAACCAAAACTAACCTAATATATATATATATATATATATATATATATATATATATATATATATATATACATATACACACATATATAACTTTGGTTACCTAACTTACAAATTAAAACCTCTCTGAGTTTTGTAAATTGTAGTGTTGAATTCACTTCAAAATCTTTTGCTAACATGCTAATAAATATAGATAATTAATACATGGATTTACTCAGGATACAGCATGAATATAGAATTATGAACTGAATTGTTGTGTTTATTTGTAAGGTCAAATACTTATAGTGCATTCCTGATAAAATATTGCCTATATACCAAATGCTGGATCTAATAAAAAAAAGTGCCAGTGACAAAGAAGGCAATGATATAAATAAAGTGTTATTCAGTTATGTTGTATTTAGATACTGAAAAAAATCAATATCTTAACAGCAACAATAATTTAGTGTAGCAAATAGATGAAGATTTTGATCCTCATTTTAATTTTGAAAATTTAAATTCTCTGTGACAGTTTATCAAAAACAATTCCCCAATTCAAAATTCAGCTCTTAATAGTTGTATGCTCAAAGGTTAGATTAAAGTTTCAATTTATTATGTTTGTAAATGTATAGAATAATAAAACTGCAAATAAGTTTATCTTTAAGCAAGAAAATCTATCAAAGCCGTAATACATAAATCATCTTCTCATAGTGAAGGTTCTCGTTGAATCATCAATTGTATTAACACAAATTGTCATTAGCAACTAATTTTATTAATACTAAAAAATATAATAACCCACTCGGTGTAGTCTTACCTTGGTCACGAGGCGGAACAAACAGTTGTTCACGTCGAATGTAATCAAATCTTCTGAATAATGGAATTAATCTAAAAAAAAACAAAAATATGTAACTATTTAATCATTCAAATCGCACATAAAACCAATCTAAAAGTTTCAAGATAAACCTCATAACAAATGTACTAATAAATTCTGAACTGAAATACGAGGGCTGTTCAGAAAGTAAGAAATGTTTTTGAATAAAAAAAATAATAAGTAAAATAAAAAATTTTTATTATATACATCTGAAAGAGCAACTAAATTACTACTTTTCTACGTAGTCGCCCAAAAAATTGAGACATTTATCGTAGCGGTGGACAAACTTTGAAATTCCTTCATCATAGAAATCTGCCCCCTGCGATGTCAACCATTCAGTAGCTTTGAGCTCCTTGAAAACAAGTGAAAATCGCTTGGTGCAAGGTCAGGACTATAGGCAGGATGAGGAAAAACATCCCATTTGAATGACTGAAGTAGTTCTTTGGTGCGGTTTGCTGTGTGAGGTCTGGCATTGTCATGCACAAACAAAATGTTTGACATCAATTTCCCTCGGCGCTTGTTTTGAACTGCTCTCCTAAGGTTGCGCAAAGTTTCACAGTACCGCTCAGAGTTTATTGTTGCACCACGTTCAAGAAAGTCAATAAGAAGCACACCTTGCCTGTCCCAAAAAACCGTCACCATAATCTTCCTTGCTGAAAATGTTTGCAAACATTTTCTTAGTTTTTTGGGGGAGCTTGTGTGTCCCTACTCCATGGACTGTAATTTAATTTCGCAATTAATGTGTTTTACCCATGTCTCATCACCAGTTACAATGCGATCCAGTAGTGAATCACCATGTCTGGCGTAGGCATCCAGAAATGTCAAACTTGCCTCCATTCGCTGACTTTTATGGTGGTCAGTGAGCATTTTCGGCACCCATCTTGCACAAAATTTGTGGTAGCCTAACCTTTGTGTGACAATTTCAAACAACAAAGTTCGTGAAATTTTTGGGAAACAAAGCGAAAGCTCCGTTATCATGAATTGGCGGTTTTCGCGAACCTTTTCATCAACTTTCTTACTTTCTGAATAGCCCTCGTAGCTTCCCTATAAAAAGGAGAGCCCTATTAGAATTAACTACTGTGGATTTGAATGTAAATCTACATTGTTTCAAAACAGTTAGACACACCTGAAATTAAAATAAAATTCATTATATTTTGGATTGATTTTTTAATCTCTTTTTATCATAGAATTTTTTGAAACAAACAGTAACAGTTTTGAAGAAATTTTTAAGAAACATCAGTTGTATAATATCACTATAGGAAGGTGTAATAAGCTTAGCAAGAAACTTCAATACCATACCATAATGTTGTGGATTACAACTTATATTTATTTTATTTCATTCTCTCATATTTCCTTTTTTTTGTTTTTTGTGTTTTCTCTTTGATTGACAAAGACCACTGTGTGGTTGAAATATATCATTGGTTAAGTGCTTTTACGTGTTTCTATTTCAAGACTACAGAGTGGACTCTTACCAAGGTAAGTCTGTCAATCTCCTAGTACAAAAAATCTAAATAATCTTTACCAACCAAAACTAACTTATATATATATATATATATATATATATATATATATATATATATATATATATATATATATATATATATATATATATATATATATATATATATATATATATATATTGGACTAGGAGACTGACAGACTTACCTTGGTAAGAGTCCACTCTGTAGTCTTGAAATAGAAACACATAAAAGCACTTAATCTAGATAAGTGCTAGATAATCTAGATAATGTTATATTTACTGTTAGCCAACGAAAAGCTTTGAATTGTAAATTCAATTATAATTCTTGTATTTGTATTTTGACTTAGTTCTTTATTAATACACAAGAATACATATTGCGATATATATATATATATATATATATATATATATATATATATATATTCTTTATATTTAACGTTATCCATTGTTTTTCCGTTGCACTGACTTTATGAAGTTAATATATTACTAAGTAAGTAATGTGGATTAAATTACTTACTTAGTAATATATTAACTTCATATATATATATATATATATATATATATATATATATATATATATATATATATATATATATATATATCTGAGTGTACCATCATCTCAATTCTTTAGTTAAAGAGCCTAAAAATAATCACAACACTCACACACTTTACTAAATTGGGTAACAATTTATTTAATTAAAAAGTATCTATAAATATAACCTACATTATGTTAATGTGTTTAATATCAGACAGACCTTGTCATATCATTTTGACATAATTTTCAGTATGATGCTTCCATCTGAAGTATATTTTACATTTAACATTTATATAACCAATACTTACAATTTATTATTGCCTTTGAATAACTTTTGAATGTCAGCCTTCAGTTTTTCACCAATATATGTATAAAATGTTGCTAAAGTGAGACCGGCGGCTTTTTGAACCTCTGTATTATCATCACTCAGCAAATTCACTACTACAGGAATAAGTGGTTTAACATTAAATTCCAGCAGTCCAAATCTATAAAGATCAATGTTTTAAAAGAATATTAAAACTGTGACTCCCTCCTCATGATTAATATGATAAGTGCTAAATACTACATCTATTCAATGATTAGGTGCCAAATGTGCCTAAAAACATGAAACCAATAAACGACTCACAAACACTATGTTTATTAGTTATTTACTTGTATTCTCTGTATTTAGGATAAAATATGAAAATACTTGCAAGATCTTAGTATTGTATTTAAAAATTTTTTTAAACCATTTTATATCAATTTATCTTTGCATATATAATCAAACAGAAAATATCTTTAAAATAAGGTAATGAATAAAACAGAAACTATACATGCACAGTGGAAATTTGACAATTCAGCATACAATTAATTTTGTGAAAAATATTCCAAGTAGGATTTATAAAAATATATACTAAACACAACTTGAATCTTGCTAATATTGTAATGCTCTTGTTATAATTGCATGAACTACTATGCAACCCCACATAAATCCAATTATTTTATCCTTTTACTTCCACGATTTCATTGACCAGATATTTATTATTAGGATGAGAGACACTGATTCTTTCAATATTATTTTAAACACATTTTTTTATACCAAAACATTTATTGTAGACAAATGGTATTTTAAAGACATTTTCAGAGTCAGTCTTAATAATTTAATTCCCTAAATGTTTTGTTTGACTTTATGCTATTGTATTGTATTCTATTTTAATCACAGAGTTTATTACTTATAATAGTCATATGATTCAACAGCTGTTTCAGAATAAATATTTTAACACATAGTACAAGCATTATAGGATATATCAGTTAAGTCAAAATTTTACCAAGTGCGTATAACTCGATACCTCATATTTACAGGTTTTGATATCAGTGTCATACTGAAATTCAAGCATATGCACTTGGCTTTAATTCTCGTAATTCTTTGAATTTGGATACTCCTTATATAAACCAAAAAGATACATTTTTGTACAGAAATATTGTAAAACTCAATTTATATTCTCAACTTTTATTAGCAGTAGTAGTAATATGTACTGGTACTTTAAATGTTGTGATTTGTACACCCTCTACAATGCAAGTGCATTAAAATGCAGTATAAATAGCAAAATTAATCATAATAAATATGTTTTTTTAATATTTCCAAAGACAAGGATTTTTTTAATACTGTGTCTCAATATTACTTACTGACGTATAGCTGATATCATTGTATTTAAATAAGCTTTCCTTGCATAACTGTTTTTTTTAATAATATTTGATCGTTCAAATCGTAAGAACATCTCATCTGCGGTCATAACTTTTGCCCCAAACAATGAGGCTATGAAAAATCTACATTGTTTCCTCACAAGTTCATCATTGTCACCTGAAATACAATAAATTAATTTGAAAAATTTTATAATTTCACAAAACTGGGAAAAAATTATTTTAATAATGTAAAACTATTCAACAAAAGCACACAAGATCCTGTAAATAAATTTAGACCAAGATAGACATGCAAAATGAATTTGCATAAATATAGTGTTAATTACAATTTTCCTTGTTCTTTTGTTTTCATATAATTGGTAATTGTGAATTTTAGCGGCCACCTACGATATTTTGCAAAATTGTTCAAAACTACCAAATGGGACGATATCCACAAGAATTTTTTTTATTGACCGAGGAAAGTTTTTTTTTCAATTTAAAGTAGGATAAAAAATTCAGCCCAGAGGTATAAGTTGTGAATGGGCGCAGAGTGATACAGTGACGTCACGCATACCTTACCTGTGTAAATATTTGAGCTTAATTTTGATGGAATACACTTATAGTCTCCAGTTAAGATAGATTTGGTTTTAAATTTATCCATTACTATATACCTATATTAAAATATACCTAAAAGTGTCATCAGGATAGATTTGGTTTAAATTTTATACATTACCTAAATGGCTGGATTTAGGAAAGGGGAAAACAAGGCGGATTAGTAGACAGAACTTGTGGCTTTGTGTTTCATAGTACTCATGAAATCATTAAGGACTTTAAATATTCCTAAATTAAATTGCCAGTTTTTGGTATTTACTAACAGGTTTAGCAAATTTAATTTTTAGATGGGGATTTTAATAGTGCATACTATCATTACGTACAATAGAGACTCATTACAACTGAGGCTATTAAACTGGATGTCGCTTATAATGAGCTGTGTTTTACTGATAAATCATGGACAAACTGCTACTCACATTATAAACCTCACCAGCATAGTGCCCAAACAGCTGCTGAAACAATTGCTTATACCTTTGTCAAATAACATTTGCTTTAAAAATAATGCAATAAAATAGTAAGTAGAGTGGAACCCCTCAAATCCAAACTAATTGGACCTATAGCCTGTTCAGATTTGGATAAGTTTGGATTTCGGATTTGCAGTGTATTTTGCATTTGACAGAAGTGCGTTTTTTATATTAGCGAACAATATTAGAGCATTCATTACATATTTCTGTATCAAAAATTGAACAGTTTTGCAGTGCTACAAGTGAAGTCTTTGGAACGCCATCACGTGAAAGTTACTGTGAATGGAAAAAATGACGAGGTTGTATTTTTATGGTTTACACAAGAGAAGCAGAAAGGAGTTCCTATTAGTGGTCCACTGTTTTCATTACAGGAAAAGCATCTGCGGGTTATTTGTCTATAATAAAGTAATTAACCATCTAAACATAAAAAATATTGTATTGTGAAAGTACATAAAAAAATTATTTGTTGAAAAATAAGTGAAGAGTTTTGGTAAAAAAATTTAGAGAAAATCAGGAATGTTTTAATAAATAACTCTACAAATTATTAAATAAAAAAAAATGTTGGCTTTATAACACAACAGGATCTAGTGAAAAGTAAAACTAGCAGAATCCTACAGTCTTTGTTGAAAAAACAACTCATAATTGTTTATTTGTAAGCTCACTAGTCACCACTAGTGTAGCATGAACATGACCCACTCTCATGAGAATTATGTTTCTTCTTGTTGTCTTCCCTTGCCTTACTGGTTCAGTGTAGCACAGCATTTTTCAGTTTTCACTAAAAAAATACTTCTTTCCCATTGTCAAACTGAACTGTAACCCGCTTCCCTAGCGGGATTTTCTCTAAACGTCAAAATCTGACATTTCAACTAATTGGTCATTTTCAGATGGTTTGTCTTCATTTGTATCATTTTCAATTTCATTGGCTTCATCATCAAGTTCATCATCTGGCAGAGACTAGTTTTCATCAGAATCATCAAAAAGCTGTTAAACAAAATTTCTGGTAGGCCGTATTTCTTAAATTTCCTATTTTTCAACACTACTACGAACTCTTTCCTCTTAAAATGGAACAACAGTAAAATGTGAAACTTAGATACTAAAACACCATACAACACTAAAATAATAATAGCAACAAAAACAGTAATAATAACTTCACAAAGTCTATTGTAATGTAAATAGTAGTTCCTATCAGGAATTTACAAAATCACATGCAACAACTGTAACGCTTTTTACATAGGAAAAATAACCAGAACATTTAAAATAAGATTTGAAGAACATTATAGAGCATTCAAAAACAAAAATTCTAAAGTATCAAATGTTGCAGCACACCTAATATCACATAAACACGAAATAACAAATTACGAAAATAACCTAACCATACTTGAAATAAATAACAACCCAATAGAACTAAACTCACTAGAAAAATACCACATTTATAAAAACATACACAACAATTTAATGAATCTACAAACAACATATACAGAAGACATACTATATAGAAATATCATACACACAGATTAAGAAAAAGTGTGCGTAACGTCAACAAACACCAACTTCACAGACCGAACATCTACAACAGAAAAACATCAGTGATTCGACAATGGTCAATTGACCGAAAGGTGCCTCATCACTCAAGGTAAAATTATTGCACTTAATGGTGGATAAAATTACTTACAATAGTAATATATTAACTTCATAAAGTCAGTGCAACGGAAAAACAATGGATAACGTTAAATATCAAGAATATATATATATATATATATATATATATATATATATATATATATATATATATATATATAGGGATATTTAATGTTGTCCATTATTTTTCCGTTGCACTAGCTTTATAGTTATTATTGATAATTGTAAACAATTGTTACACCACTACGTGCAATTAATTTTTACCTTGTGTGATGAGGCACCTTTCGATCACTTAGCCATTGTCGAATTTATTGTCATTTTAAATGTTACACAGTATATACAGCCAAATCACGACAATTCTCATTAATTCATGGATGAACTTTCACAAATTACTAAGCTCACAAACTATTTTTGGAATTTTAACATCCAGGAATAGGCTGCAGTATGTGTTTTATAGATTTACTACAATGAATAAGTTACAAAACAAAATGCAAAATAAATCACCATGTACTCATAAATATACAAAAAATACTAATAACATAAATGTTTAGGTTCTACAAAAAAATGTTAGGTCTAGTTATAAAATTTATCTTTTTTAATATTACTGTGTTAATTTTTCATTTTTGCCTTGAAATAGATTGTAATTTTCAATATATGACAAAAGAGTGCTGATAAAGATAAGTTGTAAGTGCTGGTAGTACTGTTGAAATTTTATCGTTACCATCAAGTTGGTAAAACAAATAAATGCTTATTTATATACTAATGTCTGTTCCTGGTTATAAAGAAATTAATTGATTTCATTGTTTATGCAGGTTGATGGAGATAATTATGGAATCTATATGTTAACATATACATGCCTAAAATCTGTATTACACAGACGAATATTTCACTAAACTTTTACCATAAATTATCGAAATTTGATTGTGCTCTTGTTTATATATGGGCTTTACAACTTACTTTTATGTTATATTAAATTTAAGAACTGAAATCATACTCACCGAGCCTATAAATGACTACAGGTAACACCATTGGTAAATATTTTTTAAAGCCTCCATCTTTAATTCTATAAATCAACAATTTTACAACATGTATTCCTTTTACCGCAACCTAAAAAAGTAAAATTTTTGTGACTGATTTTTTTTAAAAATCTACTGATAGCATATTTCTAATCTATAACTTAATTTAGAGATTTACAATTAGTTGCTACTTTCAACAGAAAGCAAACACTAAGTCAAATACATCATTCAAGGTATTCGAGTAAGGTACTGCAATATTTCAACATTTTTTTTACAAATTTACCATAACAAAATAGAAACAATAAAACAGTTTAAACTATACCAAGGGGTTGGTGCTCTTCATCCAGATTAAGACTTTCTCTATAAATAACACCATATCAAGACCAATGGCTACTTCTGTAGATTCCATAAAGCGTATCAAATCCTCTGCAACACGCAACTGCTCATCTACATTACTCTCTTCCACGTCCATCAGTGCCATAAACTCATCAAATCTGTTTGGTGCACTGATCCTCAATGCAACCTTAGTATCATCCATATTCATTGTGACAATCTTTCAAAAGGTAAAAATATTATTAAAAAACCTTAATGTTGTATCACAACAAAATTACTGTCGCTCAACAATTCTGAAACACACAAAATTGTAAATTATTTAAAAAATTTTTGTTAATACTTTGTTTCCCTACTAAGTTAAAACTGACACAATCAAATTCATTTTGTCATATATAGTTGAAATATAACTGTATGAAGCAACTGTGGCGTAATGTTTATTTTTAAATAAATAAAACCTCTAAACCACAAATAACAGAGTTGTATTTTTTAAATACCTCTGAAGATGATTGCTGGGCAATCGAAATGTACATAAGGTTTAAATAAATGTTATTTGTGGTTTAGAGGTTTTATTTATTTAAAAATATAAAGTTGAAGTTTCCTCATCTTTTAAAATAAAAATTAGCTGCTTATATTTCTAATTTATTTTATAGTCAAGTGAGAGGTGTTTTGATATAAACACAGGTCAGTATTCCAGAATTTGTAAAATATTGCAACCCCTCTGAAAAATACTTTCACTAAAAAAAAATATTTTTCATAATTTAACTCTGTACAAAAGAATTTTATATTTATTTTTGTGTATACAAAACACAGTGATATGTAATACATGGAAAAAGAAGCAAAATATGTATAACTTTATAGTTAGTTTTTTGTGGTTTCTGTTCAAAGAGCAGGTGAGTACTGAAATATAATGACATAAAACATAATATATCTAAAATGCAATAATGTATAATATAATAGTGTATTTTTGATTTTTTCAAAATACGAAATCAACTCCTAAAATATTAACACGATGTCATTGTTTTTGCTCACACAATTATTACCCGCCAATGTAGAATATGTTATCAATAAGAATAAATAGTAAAAGTCAAGCTAATGTCCAAAAATTTTTAAATGTTAAAAAAAAAACATTTAACCTCATTTCCAATACGCCCAAGAGGTATAAAATTTTTGTTTTTATTTTTGTAAAACGGAGTATTATATTACTACATAATTTTATAAGAAAATTGCTATAAAGCATTCCATTAGAATAGGTTTTGTTTTTATACAAAATTATTTTTAATCTAAGACATAGATTCAAAGCTAGGATGAAACCCAGTGGTGCACGGAGGGAGAAAAATCACTATAAAGGAGAAAAAATTACATGCATCATCTTTCATTAGAAAATGTATATGAATTCAACTATCAAGATTGACCAATAAATAAGCATTATTAATACATTTTTTAGTTTTATTTTGTGCTTTAAGTATTAGCAGCTTTAGGTAACTAGCAAATTTAAGTGTGCATAATATTTAAATGCATCATTAATAAAAAGTTTCAGGAATATCCCTTAAAAATACATGGTTACTGAGTTTGCACCCTAAAGTAAAACAAAGTATGCTTTGAAGTAACTTTACTGCTTTGTTGGAATTTTACAATAGAGTTGATGTCCTCTTCCTTAATGAAATTTTGGGTGCGCCGCTGACTCTGCCTTCTTGTTTCATGTGACGTAAAAGATGCAACTATATCAAAATTCATTGTTTACCCCTTCGCTTGTGAATAAGTTTACGTTGTACCAGTTGCCATTTTTTTAATACCAAATCTAGTCTAACTGGATAATTAGTAGCTATATTTTATTATACGTTTCTAATAATGTGATATAATACAGTGTGACACCTTTAACATTTAATTTATATATAATTGTGAAGTTTATGTATAATTGTTAAAAATGTTTGTCATCCGCCACTATCAAGTTTTATGTTGTTTTAAAAAAGGTTTAGGTTAGGTTCGAAACTATAGTTTCCAACATTTCAAATAATTATTTCCTTATTTAGTATGTATCTTTAAGTAACATATGTGAAAAGATGGAAAGTTGAAGGTTGTTGACTAACAGTAAACTATTGCCATTTCTTTTTTTTTTTTTGTATTTATTTCACGTTCCCACATAATCGATTTTAGAAAAAAAATTATACAGGGTAATGCAGATCAGGAATACAAACATTTTAAACCCTTCCACTCACGCTCCAAAAATTAAAAATTTTGGGAAATAGTAACTCATTTCTCCTCCCCGCCATACTCAAAACGTTTTGGCTTTATTTTGTTTTGAAGTAGTAACTGGCGAAATGACTCAAGATGTAATTAAACTTGCTGTTGATTCTGACAAAATTTTGAAAAAAAACAACTTTAACAAAGAACTATTAGCACCAAGATTCACCCAGAACACAAACTTTATAGAATTATAAAACTTATATACATCTTATTTATGCGCCTGTAAGTCGCAAAGTTATTCAAAAGAACAAAACAAACACTTACAGACACTATTCCACAGACTAAACAGAAAAATATTGCATTTGACATTAAAACATTTTTTATGTCTAGCATGATCTAAAAACGATAAAACTTAAAGCACAAAGCAGTGTGAAATTAAAGTTAGGGTTATTTTTTATAATTTTTTGAAAGTCAACAGTTCAATTACATTTCAAGGCATTTTGCAAGTTACTACGTTAAAAAAATAAAGCCACAATGTTGAATTTGTAATGTTTTATGTATGTCGCGGAGGAGGGTAAGGAATTTTTAAAGTATGAAGCATGAGTAAAAATTTTATAATTTTTTTTTTGTATTCCTGATGACTTTCTTCAATGTTTTGAAGATAACGTTAGAGTGACAACAATTACTGTGATTACTAACTACTATTTATACTTAATTTAAAGTATGTTACTATCCACATTAAAATCACATTATTCTTGTTTAGAATAAGTTTTTAGTAGCATATAAGAAACCAAACAAAATCAATGTACATAGAGTTTAGGCTAACTATACTTTTAAAACTAGAACAAATTTTTATAAAACATTCTGAAATTAAGTGTTTTTTTTTTTTTTGCTCAAGGCAATCATTACCAGGGCCTTCCTGTGCAATAGACAATGTTTGATAATTGTTTACTTTAGCCATGTAAGTGATTTCAAATACCACAAAAAATAAAAACGCTTTTACTAACACCCCAAATAATTCGTTTTTTAAAAAGGTTATTTAACGGACACCTAAAACCTTAAAAAATCAGTGTTTTACTTTGATTATTTTACCTTTAAACTAGCAAAATGTCTCTACAAGTATTTATGTTATTATTCATATTTTTTTTTTCACAGAATTAATTCCTCATCATAATTTAGTTGGGACTACGTTTTTGGGCGCGCTGTAGAAGCAGCACAATGTACTACGTCTAGACATACTCTATGAAGTATCCCGTCAAAATAGATTTGGTTGTAATTTTATATAACGTTACTATATACCTATAGTAAAATATACCTATAAAGTATCCAGTTGCAATGTAAGGTATGAGATTGGCCAAAAAATTTTACCAGCCGATGCATAAACTCATAACGAATATTTTAATATAGGTATATAGTAATGTTGTATAAAACTACAACCCAATCTATCCTGACTGGATACTTAATATGTATATTCATGTCTAGACGTAGTAAAGTGCACTGTTGCTACTGCACGCTCAAAAACATAGTCCCATCTAAAATGTAATACAAAATTGACCTTCTGTAGTAATAACAAATATGTAAATACTTTTCAAGGAATTTTGCTAGTTTCAAGGTAATGAAATAAAAGTAAAACATTGATATTGAAAGGTTTTAGGTGATCGGGGAGGGGGTAGGGGGTGATACATTTTTTTTCAAAATTGTAATTATTTGGGTTGTCAGCAAAAGTGTAATTTTTTTTACTTGTTATAAGTTTCTGCATCTCCTGGTAAAATTTGTTGGACAAAATCGCTTACGTGGCTAAAGTAAACAATTACCCAATGTTAATAGCTTTTTCATACTAGCCTAGGACAATTAAAAACATGTTTTTTTTTTAAATTTACTTAAATTGTGTAAACATCAAACATGAATTTACAAAGTTTATACTTACTATATTACTAGATATGTAGTTCATTCCTGAAGTCGAAGGTAGATTTAATGTTTCTCTTTTCTTTTGTAAAATATAACTTACTTTACAAAATAATCTTTAAAACCTATGAGAAAATGTATTTACTATTCATATTCATCTATTTTATAAGCTATTAATTTTTGGTATTAATTTCCCGTTCCCACGTAATCGATTTTGGCAAACCCAATCCAATTTTACTATTAGTAAAGTTATATTTCTTATAACCCAACCTATCTCAACCTGATACTTTGTAGGTATGTTGTACAATAGCTTTATTTCATCATAGACTAAAACGGTACTATTTTATAGCAAAACATTCAGTTTATAGTTTCGTGTGTTGGGATACTGACGTTTAAATTTTAACCACTAATTATGATTTTCGACGCTTGAAATAATGTTTCTTATTCAGAATGCATTTTTTTGTTAGCAAATGTAAATGCATGTGGAGTAACATTAATACAAAATTTTAATAAGCATTTATATTTAGAAAAAAGTTATACATGAAACCAAAATATTGAAATACATGGTTAAATGAATACATTTTAAAAAAACAGACTCTAAGAATTAATCCATAGCATTAACCAGCCAATTTTTTTATTCTAAAAAACTATCTACTTTATTAATCAAACACTAGGTTATCTACTTTATTATTCAAACAGTATGCTTACATTCAACAGTACAAAAATGAAATATTAAAATAATAACTGCAACTAATATTCATATCACTAACCTTTTCCTCCTTTTTTATTGTACAATAGTTCTTTAACATTAAAATTAAAAATGACCCTTATAAAAATATCCTACTATGAGAATTAGGCGGGAAATCATTTAAGCTATTAGGATTAGGATAGACTAGTTTTTCCGACTGTAGATATTTTATGTGTTACACATCTATTCACAGATACAGATTGGTTCCAATCTATAAATATTATACTTTCTAATCACTTAAACAATAGTTTATGACTATCCGAACTTTAAATTTAGTAAATTTGTTAAAACTTACCGAGACAGAACGTTTTCGATCGCTATGTGCTGATCTTCAACAGTATTTTCTGCTTGGAGATGTTGGGTCAAGCGGTGACGGTTTTAAAGGTAGGTTTTCGATAGTATCGAATAGTACTTGTGATTTGTATTGTGTTTGTTCGTTTAATAGTTTATGACTATCCGAACTTTAAATTTAGTAAATTTGTTAAAACTTACCGAGACAGAACGTTTTCGATCGCTATGTGCTGATCTTCAACAGTATTTTCTGCTTGGAGATGTTGGGTCAAGCGGTGACGGTTTTAAAGGTAGGTTTTCGATAGTATCGAATAGTACTTGTGATTTGTATTGTGTTTGTTCGTTTAATATGTTTGTATTTTGAGTTTTTGTGTGTCTGTAAATTTCATATTCTAGTGTGTTGAGATGTGGTCCTTTTTTGTTGATGTGTAGGATTTCTAGGTTATGGTAAATGTCTGTGTATTTGAGTCCTGTTTCTTTTATGTGATTGTAAAATGTTGAATTATACTTCCCTTAGACCAGGGGTTCTCAACCTTTTAGGAACCACGTACCACTTGAAATTTTCAGATATTTTGACGTACCACCTTATATGTATATACATTTTTATTTTTATAAATAATTATATATAATTTACATTTAGTCATGTTTAGGAATATAAAAATGCATTCTACCACTGTATGTATGTACATAGAATTTACTATATACAAAATGAAATGTATCTTACATTAAAAACAATCTCAAATTAGTTCATTGAACATTTAAATTTAAACAGATCCTAATGAGCTCATTGTTGTTGTTTGTCCTTGACCAAATTTTCTATATCTGGGTCGATTGAACTCAACTTGATTCTTAAGTCCTCTTCAAGGAAATGTTGCATCGTAACAGTTTTTATTGTTATTATTAATATATGACTGCGTACCACCTGAAAAGTCCCCGCGTACCACCGGTGGTACGCGTACCACCGGTTGAGAACCACTGCCTTAGACGATATTCCTCGTTCTGACTCACAACGCTCTCTACTACCTATTTAATTCTTTCTAGGATATGGACTAAAATTTCATTTAATTTTTGGACCTATCATTTTGAGATTTGACAATAACAAAACAGAGTTTTTATTGGATTTGCATTAACAACTCTGTGTTTATTAAATTGGAGTTAAATACTGTAAAATACTACAGTATTTATTATTAAATTGAATTATTATTAAAATTATTATCATCGTAATTTTAACCTTTTCCTTTTGTAGTACTGTATTTAAATAACTATTTATTAAATGGATATGCACTCTAAAGTTATATGTTTTTACTCAAAACATGTATAAAAATGTGACTGATAGATCCTCAGTAAGTAAAATTTTCATTAAAAGTATTTGTGTAACAAAAATCATTTGTTATAATATTACACTATAATACTTTAACATATGTTAGTTAATATGTCGTACTTGCCTTTAGTAAGACTTACTTTTTGGTTTAAAGAGGAAGGAGTATCAGGAGATGTATCCCTTTGTAAACTCAGACCGTTACTCTCAATAACGCCTGAAATGTCTGTCCTCATTTAACGAAGAAAGTAAGTACTAATATAGGCAAGTGTGATATACCAACATACGTTCAAGTGTTTTAGTGTAAAGCTAGCAGCTCAAGTTTGGGATGTCACATATTGGGATGTCTCTTTTGTAAAGTTTGGGCAAGGCGTTTTATTTGTTTTAGGTGCTTTTTGGTGTAGAGTAAGATTATAAGTTTTGTTTTGTTGATTGCTTCTTTGATTTGTGCGTTGTATTTTGTTGTTGGGTCTTCTTTTAGTGTAGTAATATTGTTATTTTGGATGAAGTTAAGTACTTTTTTGTTGAGGTTGTTATTGTTAATAATTACCGTTATGTTGCCTTTGTCAACTTTGGTTATGGTTAAATTTTGAGGGTTATGCTGCGTTTTCCATCCTTGGGTTTTCGAATTAGGATGGAGGCAATATAAACTGCTTACTGGCTAAGTTTTACCAGGCTTTGGAGAACAAGTAGCAAACGACATAAACATCTATTTGGTAATGTACTGAAGAAGCTGTGGATAGAACCTCAGGATAAGACTCTGTCTCTCTTTTAAGAGAACGAAGAGGATTTATAAAATCTATATTCCTGAAAGAGAGGCATGGGCAGCGTTTAGACCCAAACATGATGAAATCTGGGTCCAAGATGAAGGAAGAATTGGAAGTTGGCTTTAGTGGAGCGGGTCACCAAGACTGATTCTGTCTTCGCCTGGAAGATTAGAACTCTATTTTCCAGACAGAGGTGCTCTTGATCAAATTATGTGGTGAGGAAATAATAGGGTCTGGGAAGAGGGGCAAGGCTATCTGGATTTGCTTGGGCAGGCACGCAGCTCTGAAGGCTTTAGGTAAGGCTAATGCCAGCTCTAAGATGGTGGCTGGGACTATAGCTTCTATAGCAGTACTGGGTAAGTATAATTCGCTCAACCTAACCTGGATTTTAGGGTATTCTGGCTGGATAGGAAAATTGAGAGCAGATGCCTTAGCAAAACAAGGGTGTATAACTCAAAGACTGTTGATGAGTCAGTGGGCAATGACCTCTCAGGAGGGGGGCAAGAGGATCATAGCACATATAGATAGGTGTTGCTGGGAAGAATGGAATGCAACTTTGCGGTGCAACAAATCCAAGGTACTGTGGGGATACTCAGGAGACTTGTGGGGCAAAGAACTACTTTCCTTAAGTAGACATCAACTCAGAGTTACTGTAGAGCTGGTTATAGGCCATGGGAATCTCAGAGGGCTCTAATAAAAAATTGGAAGATCTAGGTCCCCTGCGTGCAAGAAGTGCGATGAAGACAAAGAGGAAAGCCCAATCCACATGCTCTGTGAATGCCCTGCATTGGAAGCTGCTAGAATAAAGTGGTTTGGCTGGCAGGTATAAACACCAGAGGATATCAGAAGATTTAGCATTAAGTGGGTACTTGGATTCTGCAAAGAGGTAGGTATCCACTAAGCTAATCCTGTGGTAGGGATGGGAAGAGAGTACAAAGGCTGTAGCTAAGTGCTCAACACTGATAATGTCCCTCCGAGTTTCTAATAATAATAATAATCGCTATGAAAATGTAGGTTAAATATTAAAAATATGCTTAATTATTTTCTTCAAATTTTTTCCAGTAGAATAATATCTTCTGTTGTCTTTCTAATTGCATAATACTACTCTTGCACCCAATTCAAGACACTATTACTTTTAATTATAACTACAGTAAAACTGTAGTTGGTTGCATACTTTTGGTTTAAAATGAATGTTTTAGGAGTAATGGAGTGTGACTTTGGTGAATTGAAAAAAATCCTTTCAATCGGTTCAAGAAGTGATTAATTTTTGCATTGAGTATGAAATTTTGCCTTCAAGAAGTGTTGGTTACTGCTTTAAGTGTAAAGCTGATGCTATCTGCAACTACCAGGAAACAGATAGGTACAAAGAAGTACCCTATGAACTAATTTGTGGCCAGTGCAATAAATTCAACATTTATAGAAAAATTAATTTTTTGGGAGGACTCAAATACTCGAAGGAATATTGTTGGTAGTTATTCTCTTAAGGAACCAAGTGATATGACAGGAGTAAGTTTATTGATAAACACAAGCACACACATTTAGGTTATTAACCCTAGATTACTTATGTCTAAATTTTGTCACACAATACTTCTATATCCTAAATTTGACTACTCTATTTTCTTTTTTTTATTTGCCAAAATAATGTTTTTTAACTAAGGTGTTGAACATTGTAATATACCATACTTCTTTAGCTCTTGGAAAAATATATTTTAGTAGCTACGGATCCTACTCTTTGACAGAAAAATGATGACTACGTTTAAACTAAACAGTGAAACAAATATTTAAAAAAAGTTTTAAATATAATGTTAAACACTTTTTATTTACAAAAAGACACAGAATGTAACAAACGAATGAGTTGTAGATCAGGTTTTTATTAAAATTAAAGAATTTTTACATAAATATGTATAGAGAACGCCATCTTTAAAAAAAAGTCACACAATCACTAATGTATCGTAAAAATGACGACACAAGCTCTGTTTCACTAACATGCATATGAACGCTAGCAGCAAAACTGTATATCTGACATTGGATATTGTAGGTACAAAGGTACTGAGAAGATTGATGAGCGAGAAATGTTTGAAATGGTACGTTGTCATTTTGACGAGGTACAAGTGATCTAAGGTTAAGGTACTTTAAGTTTGTACTTGCTTAAAAATAATCTAACTGTGTTTCAAGATAGTTAGGCTGAGGTTAAATTAGGTCTTTTTTAAAACTACTTATGCATTGTAATTTTACATTAATTTTTGTTTAAATAGTAACCCATTCTCAAGTTATTATGTAACTTGATATTGTTTAATAAATCATTATATTTTTTAGACACTGGGTAAAAATCTACCTTTGCATTACATTTACAATGACTTACTTTAATATAATTACTATACTTACTTTACTTTATATAACCTACAACTGGAAACATTTTTGTGAAAATTTTCAAATAAATTAGTAATTGATTATTGTAAATATTCACCTATAAAATTTTACTGCTATAATTGAAGCTCTATTCTTTCAAAGTAAAAAAAAGGAACATATGTGTAATTACCACCAAATGAGAGATTTATGACCACTTAGCATTTAAAGCGTTTTCAAGAGTGTTGTTTCATATAGCTAAAAATACTGAGACCAAAGCATGTATCCATAAATAGGTAATAACACTTTTAATCTGACACATTTAAATATAAAATACGAGACAGAATAGTCCCTATAATTAAATTAAGTCCCAAAAATTAGGAACAGGCACACATCTATTATTTCATATAAAAATAGTTTTTCATTCTACACATATATGACTGAAGCCCTAGGTACTTACCTGAAATTCTGGAAAGGATTATAATTATTGAAAAGTTTTACGAAGATGTTATAACAATCATGTCATCACAATCAAAAAAATAAAATAGTAAATTTATTTAAACACATTTAATAAGGGGATTTTTCTGAATATGTCTGTTTTGATTTACACTATTTGTCTAATTCATTAATTGATGTATATATTTTGTTGAGTCTATATTTATTATGAAAAGTAACTTGTTATTTTTTAATTTTCATTTATGGGTTTGTTATAATTTTGTGTAGTATGGAGTAGAGTTGGATGTAATTGTGTTGTATAAGAATATGTCGGTTTTTAAACACTTGAACATATATTATATGTTATACTTGGCTATATTAGCACTTAATTATATTGCTTATTGAGGAAGACCATTTCAGGATTGACAATGGGATGCTTCTCCTGAAATGGCCGCCTCATTAAACAAAAGAGTTGATACTAAAATATCATGTATTAATATATATACAGTCGGCGCCACTTATTGTAATCACGGTTAATGTTATCATTCGGTTATTGTTATCGTTTCATTGAAAAACAAACACGGACGTATATTAATACATTGTAATTAGGCCGCTTATTGTAATCATCTGTTCGCTTATTATTATCATTTAATTTGCCATTCAAAATCATATGCGTCAACGTATACTAGCATAGACCAAGTAAAAATGTCTACAAAGTAGTGTAAACAGCACGTGCAACACACAATGACGCCCAATTCATAGAATGTTTATTTTTAGAATGACAGAAATACTTTATAACGGTTTTAGCACTTAGCACAGTTCTCAGAATGTCTCCCTTACTCTTTGTTTACGCAAACACCCTAGCCTCGCTGAGTCGAATTTAGTTTTTTGTTAACATTAGTTGATGTTACTACTGAACCATTTACAGTACAGTCCTACTGTATTTTTTAACAGTGAATTTTTATGAACGTTTATTACAGTATTTCAGTGTGATTTTACATAACTTAATTTTTTAAGATCTTTTTCGTTTGTTTTGTAGAGTTTAGTGTCACTTGAAGTTTCAAAGTACAGTATAGCAAGATGTCCGAATCTCAAAAGAAACGACGCGATTTAAATCTTAAACAAAAACTTGATATTCTAGATAGGTACAGTAAATTACCAAAAATGAGTCGAAGAAACGCTGCTTCTCAACTTGACGTTTCTCAACCTCTCTTATGTAAAATATTGAACAACAAAGAAAAAATCTTGTCATTATCAAAGTGTAATGCAAATGTTGACAACAAAAGACATCGTTCTGGGAAGGATCCGCAAGTGGAATCAGCTTTGAAATTGTGGTTTAAAAATGTTCGCGAAAATGATGCTCGAGTTGACGGCCCACTAATGCGTCTAAAAGCTGAGGATCTTGCCAAAAAAATAGGGAAAAGGATTTTAAAGCCGCAGATGGATGGTTCAATCGATGGAAGAAAAGGGAAAACATTGTTTACAAGAAAACTTGTGGTGAAAAAAGAAATGCTGATTTTGTTGGAACTGAGGACTGGTTACAATACGAATGGCCAAAGATTTTGGCCGAGTATTCTCCTAGCTGCATATACAATGCAGATGAAACAGGACTTTATTATCGTGCTTTACCCGAACATACTTACTTATTTAAAAATGAAATTGCTAACGGCTGTAAAATATGTAAACAAAGAATAACTGTTTTGTGTTGTGTTAACATGGTTGGTCATAAAGAAAAACTCTTAATTATCGGTAAATCTAAAAATCCACGTTGTTTTCAAAGTATCAAAAAGCTACCGGTTGAATATGAAATATTTATAAACAATATTTTACGAGAAGACTACAGACAGTTACATATAGAGGAATTCTTCGAGAAAATGTAAATGTAAATTTGAAGTGTAAATAAGATTGAAGTGTTTTATAATGAAGTTTTATGTGTTATAATGTTTTGATCAAGTGTTTTACGTAGTTCTATATATTTTTTTTCAATTCAGTATTTTAAAAAAAAATCTACCGTGGAATAAAATAAACTGACATGAAATATGCCCACTAATTTTAACAAGTAGAAAACTAAATTACAGAAATTCTACTACTGTATATAAAACTGTCCGGAATAGCATCAAAATTTGGTAAGTACAGTTTAATTATAGTGTTACAGAATTAGAATTACTTATGATAGGCTTACATATCGTTCAGAACAAACAGTTGTGGCAATAATACAGTGAGTTCAATGCAGTACGGCTGTAGACTACATCGTGATTAAGCGTTCGGTTATTGTTATCAAATATGCTTCTGACAAATATGATCACAATAAGCGACTGTATATATATATTTATATGTCAAAGAGTTTAAGTGTAATCTAGCAACTCAAATTGAAAATGCAATCAAATAATACTGTGTACTGTATATTGCTGTAGGTTGTCTGTATAATTTGAATTTATGTTTACAATTATTTTTTATTGGGAACGCAATTATGTTATGTTCTATTTCCAGTGTTTATATTTTTAAATTTTTGTTGTTTTTTATTTGTTTATTTATGCTACCTTAGAACCTGTTCATTTATTTTGTATAATATTAAGAATCTGTATTATATCTGTGCAAACATAATATTTTGGATGTTGTTTTGTTTGTAACATTTGTGTGTAAATATATGCAAACATTTATCTAGGTTTTTAATAACGTAATTCAGAAAGAGCTCTTAACTTTTAAGATCCTATTTATAAATTGTTTTTGGTTGAGAAATTAATAAGTCATTTAAAGTGCCCTTTAAATTTAGATAGAAAAATGTCTTTTGTTAAAATTGACTAGAAAACCTTAAATGAATGAATATCTAAGAATCTAATGCATATTTAATTCTTGAATTTTGTAGTTCATTACGTTTGGGGAAACTTATTTAATAACTTTACATTAGTTTATGACTGTCCAAACTTAATTTTTTTTGTAAATTTGTAAAAGCTTACTGAGACATAACATTTTTAATCGCTCACGGCGATCTTCATCAATGTCTAAATGTTCCGCTTGGATTGATTGGGTTCCGCATCAGTTGTTGTTGGGTTAAGCGGTTTTAAAGGCAGGTTTTCGATTGCGTCAAAGAGTGCATGTGATTTGTATTGGGTCTATTCATTCACTATGTTTGTGTTTTTGTAAATGTCATACTGTTCTAGTGTGTTGAGACGTTGTCCTTATTTTGTTGATATGTAAAATTGCTAGATTATTGTTTATCTCTGCTTATGTGAAGTGGTATTATTAATTAGCTAATACGAAGATACTTTCCCTTGTCAATATATAATGAACTTTTGTTTTATTAACAAGTACTTGAGACAGTAAGAACATATGGTATTCAGATTTGGGATTATACTAGTCAGAATAATAGAAATCCACCTGAAGATTTGAAAACAAATTGATTTGTAACATGGTGAGTGTACCATTGTACATAAATAACATCAATTTGCATTGGGGCCAAAAAATGTAATTTGTCAAAAATATAATTAAAATTTTTTTTAGTCAACCAAAGACTTTATAAACATGTTAACATTGAGTCACACCAGCTGCTGGACAATGCTAGTTTAGTGAGGAGACTAAAAGTGGTGAAACCTATTGAATTAATACAGTGAATAATTCAATATATGGGATTCATCATAGAACTAAGCCATTACGTGAACATGAACTCAGTTTTATTTTCTTAAATAAATTATGCTAGAATGAAATTGCTTATTGGTTTAAAAACTAGATCGTAAAAACTTTCTAATTTGTAACTGTGTTATTGTTTTGAATTTGTGACATTGTATAATGAGTCGTGATTTCATAAGATATTTGATATTGAGCTCCTGCAAAGAATATTGTAGTGGATTTGAAAGTTAGAGCATTTGTATTAAAAAACTATTTGACGTTCAAAGTGTTGTCTATAATTGACCCTTTTTAAAAAAATTAATTAAAAAAATTTTTTTTCTGCTAAACTGACAAAATTATGTCAGTCTTTGGGTCTTTTTTAACTGAACAAAATTCTGCTCTAATGGTCTCTGCAATTTATTACTTGTCTTTGTAATTTCTTTTCTGAAATCTAAAATTTTATTTTTCATAAATCTTATTTATACATCATATATTATCAAGTTTTAGTGTCAGTCAATCTCTTTATATTTACAATAGTTTTTCATTAATACCTTATTTATAAAGGGAAGTAATATTTATAAAAAAGTATAACAAAAAGACAACAATTTAATATGTTATTTTCATAAAACATATCTTTAAAACATGGTCTTTATTTTAAACTAGTTTGTCATAAATATATAATATATTTAAATGTACGTATTTAAAATGATATAATGTTTCTACCAACAGTTTTTTAGAATACTACTGTGAATTTACCTAGCAGTATATGAAAAGTTTTTGTCACTGCTAAAAAAAATGAATTTGTAAATCTAATAACTCTTTCTATGTTATAATTGGATGGGTCAGATTTATGAAAACTTTGATATTTGAATGGACTTTCTATTATTACCTCTTAACTACCATATTTTACAAGTATAAGACCTTACTTACTGACATGTTTTGACAAGTAAGTAAGCTCTTAAGTATTCACTTATTTAAGTATTAATTAATTATAATTTATCAGTGAATTCATGATGATTACAACAAGCAACTTTAATAAATAAAAGGCAAGTAAATATAAAAAGGCGTTTTTGTTACTAAAATTCAACTACTTTTAGACGTAATCACCTTGATGATTGAGAAGTGTGTCACACTAAATAATCATGTTGACACAGAGAAGTATGTCGTACAGAAGCTTCCCAACATACTCCTAATAAAATGTTTTGAGATAATGAATTTAAAAATGGTTTTGATGTGTTCTTGAAAGTCTTAGTTTTAAACCACAGCCTTCTTGTTGTATTTTCAGTTAAAGGACACAATAGAAGATAATTGGTTTAAGATTGAGACTATACAGCCAGTGATAATAAATTTCAAGAATTAGTTAACCAATTTCTTGTTATAAGAATAGCCTTTTAAAATAGGGAATGGTTCTTTTTTTAAGTATACCTAAAATTTTGTAGCTTTTATTTTATAAAGAATACTAACACAAGAATATAAAGAGAAAAACATTGATTTCTTCTATTTAGTTTCAGTGACAAACCTCACAGTGGAATTTGGGAGTGGGAAAAGAAAACGTTATTTTGTGACTTTGATGAAGAAAGTAAAAATTGTATTTAAAACTTGATTAGAGATAAATGTAGAAACACATTAGTATAGTAGGTATATACATTTATTCAGTGAAGCAAGGTAGCAATATCATGAGTACTACCAACGGTGATATTATTCTAAATACTCACTACATTTTACCTGGTAGACTACATTATTTTTTATTAAATTGTCACTCTTATCTTTGTCTCTTCTGATGACTTCAAACAAATTATTAGAAATTATTTGAACATATTTTATATTATACTTCTTAAGTTTCTTTCGATAAGGATTCAAAAATCCCCCTAACATAAGGTAGCTTGACATATTTACTATTGCTGGTAGTATCGAAATTATCTTTAATTATTGTTTGTGGACTGACTAGAATTTAATACAGAAAAATACGTTTTCTGATATGAAAATTAATGAGCTTCTGTGGATAACTATTCACCCTCGAGCACATGCGCCGGGGAATCCACCCCAGATGCTCTATTTTCTGTAAAAAGAATATTACATTTTTGTTTACACTGATGCTTGTCCATACCTTTCCACTGTTCTCCCATCTACTAGCATAAAATCTCAACTAGTTTCCATCTGACATTGCCAAAGTGACCTTGGGGTCTATTACTTCCCGTGTGTGCTCATGTTTAAAACTTCGTAATTGTAGTTTTAGTTTATTACCAGTGCTTTACCGACTATTCTTTAAATCGAACTCCTAACGTATTTTTTAAAAAATCTATCGTCTTTTTGAAACTTACTCTTTTAATGGTACCAAGTTTTTCTTTCTAGTTTTTGGAGCGCCCTTGCGTTCTAAAACTGACAACCTTTTATACAAAACCTAATATATTGTTCCTTTTAGAGTCACTGCTCACATATCTTTATAACACACGCACACGCACATGCACACGCACACGCACGCACACACACACACACACACACACACACACACACACACACACACACACACACACACACACACACATATATATATATATATATATATATATATATATATTGTAGCCTTCCTTAGAGATTATGGAACAAAAGTCTTACAATGCCGACAAGGGGTGGCATAGGACAACATAAAATTAATTATAAACATAAAATAATAAATCGAAGGCTTTTGATTTTTTAAATGCGATACAAGGTATAGGTAAATTTTATATGCTTGCCCTTGGGGACTGGGGCCTTCCCAAGAGACCGAGGTCGAAGGGAGGGTGGAGGTGCTAGCAGGTCATTTTCAAAAGCATCGACCCTTGGACTTCCGTTAGGCTCACAGGGTTGACTCATTATTTTGTTACTTATTATTATTTTTTAATGAATAGGAAACATAGCAACAAATGTAAATAGAGCACTCAGGGAAACGTGCTAATAGGATTGTCTAAGGGTTGGGACGATGAGGGATGACGACAGGGCCTTGGTTTTATAGATCACTAATACACAACTTGTACATAAAGTGCCAGCTTACAAAATTTGACCAATTTTGTTGTGTGTTGTTAAAAGAGACAAGGCACTGAAAGGTCGCTAAAATACTGTTAGGGCAATAACTTAGTGTATATATGTTAACGTTCAAGTAACGGTACAGAGTTTAATTAGAGTTTAGAACTGGGATCGTATTGGTTGTACTTGAAAAGGTGTTTTGTAATAAAAAATTGACGGATGGAGGAATAGAACGCTATTGGGGGAGGAACCTAAAAAACAGAGTACGATGCGGACTTGGTTCATGAAAACAACGGTGGTAGGACGTGTTGGTGTGAAGGAGATAAAACTTTGGGGGGAAAGGGAAGCTTATAATAATAAAGTAAAGTTATTAAGAGAGAATTATGGGAATTAATTAGTCAAAGGGCACTGAGATAGGGAGTCGTTGAGTGTAGTGAAAAGAACCACGTAAGTCGAGGAACTACCGACTAATCTTCTAGGTGCAGCGAGCGAGAAGGCGATTCCAAGGATAACTACACACGTTCAGTGAACCACGTAAGTCGAGGAACTACCGACTAATCTTCTAGGTGCAGCGAGCGAGAAGGCGATTCCAAGGATAACTACACACGTTCAGTGAACCACGTAAGTCGAGGAACTACCGACTAATCTTCTAGGTGCAGCGAGCGAGAAGGCGATTCCAAGGATAACTACACACGTTCAGTGAACCACGTAAGTCGAGGAACTACCGACTAATCTTCTAGGTGCAGCGAGCGAGAAGGCGATTCCAAGGATAACTACACACGTTCAGTGAACCACGTAAGTCGAGGAACTACCGACTAATCTTCTAGGTGCAGCGAGCGAGAAGGCGATTCCAAGGATAACTACACACGTTCAGTGAACCACGTAAGTCGAGGAACTACCGACTAATCTTCTAGGTGCAGCGAGCGAGAAGGCGATTCCAAGGATAACTACACACGTTCAGTGAACCACGTAAGTCGAGGAACTACCGACTAATCTTCTAGGTGCAGCGAGCGAGAAGGCGATTCCAAGGATAACTACACACGTTCAGTGAACCACGTAAGTCGAGGAACTACCGACTAATCTTCTAGGTGCAGCGAGCGAGAAGGCGATTCCAAGGATAACTACACACGTTCAGTGAACCACGTAAGTCGAGGAACTACCGACTAATCTTCTAGGTGCAGCGAGCGAGAAGGCGATTCCAAGGATAACTACACACGTTCAGTGAACCACGTAAGTCGAGGAACTACCGACTAATCTTCTAGGTGCAGCGAGCGAGAAGGCGATTCCAAGGATAACTACACACGTTCAGTGAACCACGTAAGTCGAGGAACTACCGACTAATCTTCTAGGTGCAGCGAGCGAGAAGGCGATTCCAAGGATAACTACACACGTTCAGTGAACCACGTAAGTCGAGGAACTACCGACTAATCTTTTAGGTGCAGCAAGCGAGAAGGCGATTCCAAGGATAACTACACACGTTCAGTGAACCACGTAAGTCGAGGAACTACCGACTAATCTTCTAGGTGCAGCGAGCGAGAAGGCGATTCCAAGGATAACTACACACGTTCAGTGAACCACGTAAGTCGAGGAACTACCGACTAATCTTCTAGGTGCAGCGAGCGAGAAGGCGATTCCAAGGATAACTACACACGTTCAGTGAACCACGTAAGTCGAGGAACTACCGACTAATCTTCTAGGTGCAGCGAGCGAGAAGGCGATTCCAAGGATAACTACACACGTTCAGTGAACCACGTAAGTCGAGGAACTACCGACTAATCTTCTAGGTGCAGCGAGCGAGAAGGCGATTCCAAGGATAACTACACACGTTCAGTGAACCACGTAAGTCGAGGAACTACCGACTAATCTTCTAGGTGCAGCGAGCGAGAAGGCGATTCCAAGGATAACTACACACGTTCAGTGAACCACGTAAGTCGAGGAACTACCGACTAATCTTCTAGGTGCAGCGAGCGAGAAGGCGATTCCAAGGATAACTACACACGTTCAGTGAACCACGTAAGTCGAGGAACTACCGACTAATCTTCTAGGTGCAGCGAGCGAGAAGGCGATTCCAAGGATAACTACACACGTTCAGTGAACCACGTAAGTCGAGGAACTACCGACTAATCTTCTAGGTGCAGCGAGCGAGAAGGCGATTCCAAGGATAACTACACACGTTCAGTGAACCACGTAAGTCGAGGAACTACCGACTAATCTTCTAGGTGCAGCGAGCGAGAAGGCGATTCCAAGGATAACTACACACGTTCAGTGAACCACGTAAGTCGAGGAACTACCGACTAATCTTCTAGGTGCAGCGAGCGAGAAGGCGATTCCAAGGATAACTACACACGTTCAGTGAACCACGTAAGTCGAGGAACTACCGACTAATCTTCTAGGTGCAGCGAGCGAGAAGGCGATTCCAAGGATAACTACACACGTTCAGTGAACCACGTAAGTCGAGGAACTACCGACTAATCTTCTAGGTGCAGCGAGCGAGAAGGCGATTCCAAGGATAACTACACACGTTCAGTGAACCACGTAAGTCGAGGAACTACCGACTAATCTTCTAGGTGCAGCGAGCGAGAAGGCGATTCCAAGGATAACTACACACGTTCAGTGAACCACGTAAGTCGAGGAACTACCGACTAATCTTCTAGGTGCAGCGAGCGAGAAGGCGATTCCAAGGATAACTACACACGTTCAGTGAACCACGTAAGTCGAGGAACTACCGACTAATCTTCTAGGTGCAGCGAGCGAGAAGGCGATTCCAAGGATAACTACACACGTTCAGTGAACCACGTAAGTCGAGGAACTACCGACTAATCTTCTAGGTGCAGCGAGCGAGAAGGCGATTCCAAGGATAACTACACACGTTCAGTGAACCACGTAAATAACAATTAAATTCATTCTTTTATTGCAATAAGTAATAATATTTCAGCCACCCCAAATAAAACATTTTGTCAAAATTTAAAATACACAAAGTATGTAATTTGTTAACAATACTAAACTCATTGATAATTTCCATTTATGCATCATGATTACAGTAACCTTATAAACCAACTGGAATATACATAACTAAGTTGCATTATCTATTAAGAATTAAATCCGGCTTGAGTTCAGCTAGTTAACTTTTATGTAGGAGAAAGTTTTTTCTTTTGTATAATTTTGTAATAGTTGTTCTTAAACATTTTTCAGGGCAAATTCAAACTATAGGTTGTCACCTAACAGTGTATTACTTCATATTACCTAGTTAGAAGTCTATACAACAATGGACGTATAGAAGCTGTCACTATTAAAGGTAAATTAAAAAACAATTATTAAACTTGATAAATCTATTAAACATTTAGATCTTGCTGTATCTCAAAAGTATATTTGTTTTGTGTGTTTATTAAAATAAAAAGTTAACTGAACTTAAGTATAAATAAATAAATATGGTAAGCGAAGAATAAATTTAGAAAAAAACGTGTATGCGTGAGTTATTTATTTCCTTTAGTCTCGTAAGAAAGCAAAATATTTTACAGTCTTTTTTTAAGCCTGCCGTTTATTTTTTTTTTTCAAGAACTGTCAACAGATTAGGCATACTTACAGTATCTTTAAAAAGAATTTCCAACCTCTTTCAACGGGATGTTGGCTGTAATTCCAACACGAAGATGCAAAGCCACACTTTTCTAATATTCTTACCACCATATGATCTCAAATAAATGATTGGTACAGGAGATCTTATAAATTGGCCACCTAGATCACCCCACTTTACGCCACTGGATTTGTAATATGGGGATGGATCACGCAGATAGGCCTATAGGGCAGCCCTGCTGAACTAAGAAAATCAGCGCATGTCTAACATTTGCTATAACGTATTTTTGATTAGGTTTTAATGAATGTTTTTCAGGTAAATTTTGCTTTGCACTGCTTTAAATTAAAGTTAATTTAATTTACCATTCGTTCACTTTGTGTAGGGCCTATACTTTAATTATAGCATTTTGTTCAGAAATAATTTTTCTACGATTTATTTAAAATCACTATGATTTTATTGCCCATTTAATGAAGTTATTGTACGACAAAGATTCAAACACAGGTTGTTTATCCCTAATAATTTTAATTTTTCAGTAACGTTCTCAAAGTCTGCTCAAGATATGTTGTGGAGCCTACTTTATTCTATTTATCAGGTGAAAAACCAAAAAATCAGGACTTTTTTACTCTTGATTAGTGGCATTTAAAATTGGTTAGGATTTCATTTCATGGGATGAACCAAAATGTGGGTAAAATCTTGTCCAGGAGTTTGCACAGGGACGAGTTTGCAATATTCTCGTCATTTAATTGGATTTTTTTTCATTTAGTGACCTCGCAAAGTATTTATTGCCATATCTTCGTAGATCACCTGTATATATATATATATATATATATATATATATATATATATATATATATATATATATATATATATATATATTTAAACTATTAATCAGCTTATAATATTTTACATTTTCAAATTTGGGGCAGGGTGAATGTATTGAAGATATGAATATAACACATGCTAAGAATCTTCATTGACTCTTGAGGAATATAAAATATTTTCTTCGTTTGATGGGAAATATTTTTCATTTACACATTAAAAGTCAGACCTCAACAAATAACGAAAGATATTTTCTTAGATCTTTATACAAACCTTCACGGAAAATAATTTTTTTATTACAAGCTTCTTGTGGTTCTATTTTCTTTTTAGATTTATGGTCACAGCTTTTAAAACAATTAACGTTTTCCATTTCTTCAGTTGCCTTATTCTTAATTTGCCGCTTTAAGTTTACTGTTTTCCTTCTGAAATTAAACATTTTTGTAAAAGAACTTTGATTTGACGACAAATTCTAAAATTGACAGTCAATACTCAAGCCTTCATATCAAGAGTGTATTTTGTAATTTAACGAGACTGGTATATGTTGCACTTAGTTTTAGAAAACACCTAACATTCTTTGTGAATAGTGATTTAATTTCAAAAAATGTTTTGTCTCTTTTAGTTTTTTAAAGCTAATGATAACTATAATTGTAATGATTACAACGCGATAACAATATACGGTTGTAGTTTTGTTATGGGATGGGACACAAGGCAAAGCTAGTCTGGTGAAAGTTGCAGTTGGTTTTGATATGGCAAGAGTGTCGAGATTACTTGTTTGTTAATTCATTCCCTTATTGGGAGATCAAAGTGTAACTGAATGGTGGGATGAAATGAGGCCAAGCATCATGACTAATAACAGTATCCCCCTACTCAACAAAATAAGGGAGAGAAGGTTATTTTTAAACCTAGGAGTGATCTTTTGACTTTGTGTAAACGTTGGGACGCGTCAGTTGAACAAGAGCCAGCGTATAGAACAAGACAACACTACATTGTAATTCGTTTTTGGCGCGCTGTTTGGCTGTTAATCTAACTTGCAGGCGTAGCGAAAGGTCTGACGGCAGGTAGCGTTGTCAGCAATATGAGTAATACCAGCAATGAAGACTGCAAGGCAACGGGTACTTTGCCGGTGTCAGTCTCGATATCGACAAGCGGCAGTGTGGACGAAGACGAGGAAATGGCTGCTACGGAACGCGAACTCGCCGAAGATGCTCAGTGGAAACGCATTCAGCAAAACACATTTACAAGGTGGGCCAACGAACATTTGAAAACAGTTAGCAAACACATAGGCAACTTGGAGACGGATTTGTGCGATGGGTTACGTTTAATAACTTTAATCGAAGTGTTATCGGGCAAAAATTTACCAAAACACAACAAGAGGCCTACGTTCCTCTCCCAGAAGTTGGAAAATGTGTCAGTGGCTCTCAAGTTTTTAGAAGATGACGAGGGGATAAAAATAGTCAATATAGGTGAGTAATAAATAAATAAAGACAGGTTTTATCGAATAAAGTAAATTCGTTGAAATGGTTGCCCTGCGAGGTATATCCACGTGGTACCTCTATTTCGGACGACTTGAACTTGGCTTTGAGCCTAAATTGTGCTTCCTCCACTAAAATCAAGGTTGATTTGTAATGACATAAATAAAGACTTTACTGTTGTTTAATGTTTTAAGTCCGATTTCTATTTATTAAATTTAATTAAGGAAAATCTTAATTTTATTTATTTTACAACTAACTGATTTACGAATATGCATAACGATAAGACAGACTGGCAATAAAATGTTTCTTATCTGCGTGAAATAATCTCTTAGGTCCTACATGCTACTACAGATTAGCGGTCGTTTCTATTTTTATCAACAAGAATAAATAAAAATAACTTTGGAAGCACTAAGCTTTGTCTATGCACTGAGCATTGGAACTCAGCACTATATTTCAGTTTCTTTCGATCTTTTCAGTTTATATGAATACATGCTTTTTTAAAAAAATACTATTAAGATTTCGTGAAAATTCACATATTTCTGCTTATGCACCCCAGAGTTAGTTGTGATATTATTTGTCATGTCTCACAGACACATATTAACCTAAACAGCACGAAAAATTGTTAATTTTAATAAAAAGTAGTCGGTTGTTTATTTACTACATTTTACAAACACATGATGTTACGTTAAAAATATATGCTGAAGGAAAATATATTTGCGTTTTTAAATGGAAAAGTCGAAAATAACACTACAGCATGGATTATAAGTTTTACTCAACAATTATTATGATTGCAACACATATAAATACACTCACTAAATACACACACAATGAGGTAACAGACTCACAACCTGTAATATTTTTTCAGATAAATTTTTTTCTTGATATTTTCTTGGCACAAAAACTAAGCAATTCCTGGCTTCTGCTCATTATTTAAAATGTTCAAGTCCGTATTAACAAGCTTTACCTGATTTTATTTAGAAACGTTATACTCGGCCATAACTCAGTAACAGGGGTCTATCGAGGCTTTCTACATTGTTCGGTACGCACAAGTCAATGAGGACTCCTCACGTCTGTAGGCAGTGTCAGTGCACTTATCCACACCCTCCTCAAAACTTTCTTCGCTTCCCAGTTTGAGAACCCCTGATTTACCTAATTACACTGATTTAGGATACTTACGCATTAATATCTACAATTTTTTTAAAATTTATTTTAAAAAAATTATTATCAAACTCTAAAAATTAAATTTAATAAGGAAAAATGTGAAACATTTTGGGAAACGTCAGCGAAAAAGGTTCACTAAGAAAAGGTCGCTAAGAAATGGTTAGTGAAGTGGAAATAAGATGTCGGGGTGATCGGAGAGATTTTGAAATTCGCACGAAATTATAAAGTTCATTTTGAAAAACTTACTGATACCATATGTTTTTTGCTGGCCAAGGCAATCATTCCTCATAATATTGTGAAGTAGTAATATTTCAAAGATTGACTTAATAAGTTACAAGTGCATTAACGCAGACTTTGTAGTAGTAGACTGGACTACCAGGGTATTGTCCATATTATAGTTTTGCCTCGATAGTTGTGTACAGTGATCCCTCTTTATTCGCGGGGGTTACGTTCCTCGAATTTACCGCGAATAGTGAAACAGTGAACACTGAAATCAACTGTAGGCCTATATGGAAAGGGGAAGGTTACGTTCCACATAAAAAATGTTTACAATAATTACATCTATACTGTACACTTATAATACAGTATGGTATATTTACTTAGTAAATAGTTACATACATATTTTGTATTGTTTATTTACGTTTTCCTTCAATCCGAAAATTCTATTAAATATAAGCGCTCACACACACACACACACACACACACACACACACACACACACACACACACACACACACACACACACACACACACTTTCACTCTCTCTCTCTCTCTCTCACACACACACACACTCACACACACACACACACACACACACACACACACACACACACACATACAAACACACACACACACACACACACACACACACACACACACACACACACACACACTTTCACTCTCTCTCTCTCTCTCTCACACACACACACTCACACACACACACACACACACACACACACACACACACACACACACACATACCTGTTCTTTATTGTTAAACGCTATCCACTAAATTTTTAAACACCTAATTTTAAACAAATAATCTTTTAAATACTGTTAATTTGATTTTTTATCAATGTTATTTTAGTTTTTTTTCAGTTCTTTACACACTTTTTTACGTGGCGATAGTGCTTCTTCCAGCTCTCGATTTAATTTTAATATCCATTCTAAAAAGGGATCAATTTCAGTAACGGATACAGCTAACGGTTTCCTTAAGCATACATTTCATTGACAGATTTTCATGTCCACTTCGGAGATATATTCTTTACGATTTCTTCGTCTTCGTTTTCCCAGATAGTCACGGTAGGTTATCCCAGATAGTCACGGTAGGTTATCCCAGATAGTCACGGTAGGTTATCCGAGATAGTCACGGTAGGTTATCCGAGATAGTCACGGTAGGTTATCCCAGATAGTCACGGTAGGTTATCCGAGATAGTCACGGTAGGTTATCCCAGATAGTCACGGTAGGTTATCCCAGATAGTCACGGTAGGTTATCCGAGATAGTCACGGTAGGTTATCCGAGATAGTCACGGTAGGTTATCCCAGATAGTCACGGTAGGTTATCCGAGATAGTCACGGTAGGTTATCCCAGATAGTCACGGTAGGTTATCCCAGATAGTCACGGTAGGTTTTCCCAGATAGTCACGGTAGGTTATCCCAGATAGTCACGGTAGGTTATCCCAGATAGTCACGGTAGGTTATCCCAGATAGTCACGGTAGGTTTTCCCAGATAGTCACGGTAGGTTATCCGAGATAGTCACGGTAGGTTATCCCAGATAGTCACGGTAGGTTATCCGAGATAGTCACGGTAGGTTATCCCAGATAGTCTCGGTAGGTTATCCCAGATAGTCACGGTTGGTTATCCCAGATAGTCACTGTAGATTATCCCAGATAGGTTCGGTAATTAGTTTTTCCAGCTCTTCTTACATTAAACCTTGGTTCGCATTTTTTAAAAGACTGTCGACATCTTTACTATTAATGTCTTAAATTCCTTCACCGTTAATTCATGTGTTATTGAGACAATATCAGTCCCTAGTACTACAGCACAGCAGGACGGTCAAACTATTCTTTGCGTCCTCAAGTTTGGAATCAGAATCCTCTCCCTTATATAAGTAAGCTCGTGAAGGATATGATTATCGATCTTTGGATTTCGAAAACTATTACATTAGGAGTAAGTAAACAGAAGTGATGTTATACTTATGTGTGGAGTTGGATGCTGGCGACGGATTGACTTATCGTTGATTTTCAGTGACCATAGCACCACTCGTTATAAATAAGGAATGCCTATCTTTTGAGTATTTTACACTTTAAGGATGTTTGGAGAATAATCAGATTTCTTTATGGTAAATACCTGCATTACTGTACAAAATTAATAAGACGAGAAGACATTATTCTACAACCTGTACGGTCTTTCTTGTCTTTTTAACAATACGTTGCATATTAACGGGACATCCTGTAACTGTGCCAACCGCGAATAGCGAGGGACTCTATAACAAACCTACCGGAGGAGGCGTAGCGCTGCATGCACCAACATAATGTAATGAAATGAAATACTGTAAATTTCAGAGAACAACACTGTTTATGTACAATCATTTTTTCCATTTCACAAGTAAATAAATCATATTTTTTATTTCACAAGTAAATATATAAAATTTTAAATATCCACTCATTTTGTAACAATGAAATTGCATCTAGTGTAGGTTTAAACAGTCTGGGAGAGAGATGTATTCTTCTCCTTATCTGAATCCGTAAGTGAAAAGGGTGGGTAGGTTTCATATGTAACATTGTTTTAGGCCTACGTTATTTACAAAAACGTTGCCTGAGCCACGCTTATCGCGTAGGCTATATAATCTTATGCGGCTAACCAGAGGTTTCCGGAAAGCAACCTTGTTTACGCAATAAATTTTGACCTTGTAAAAATAACTACAACAATTAATAAAACTAACAATTGTCAGCCCGTTTATCGAACGTGACAAAACATTATAACAAAAGAAATCGATTTTATGCCAGAGCTATATCGATAAGGTTATCTCAACAGGCCTGACCTACTTGATCAGATCTTCGGTACTGTTTATTCTGTTATAAAAACTTGTAAAAGCAGCTGACAAACTCCGCTTTAAACACTAATATTATTTAACAAACTGGAGTTTAGTCCTTGTAGCTTATAGGCCTACTACAATATGTAGGCCTACAGAAAACATACATTTCAATTTTTCGTAAAGATAAGATAATGTCAAGAAGATATAGATATTAATATGGAAGAAGATTAGGATATTTCTGTTAATATAATAGACACAACCTCAGAACTTTCTTTGCCTTATAGGCTACAAGTGTAATAAGGATGAACCTCCATAAAATGATATATTTCTTAACCCATTCCTGGCTTAATCATCTTTTTTTACCTATCCAAATTTATCTTCAACACAAATTCTTGCAGAAGCTGCGTACGCCTAAACAAAAGTAATATACACCTCAGTACACTGACTACTATAGTGAAGACGACTAACCAGTTGGCACCTTTCTTTACCCCATTAGTAAGCGGGCCATTACGTCCATTATTTAACCATACCTAATTCCATCTACCCTGATACTTTTCTTTCCACAGGGGTGTAACGCGTAGACAATTCTATATGGCCCCGATACAGACTAGGTCTACTTCAGGTATGCGACTTTGCTTACGCGATGCAATTATCTCCTCGGTCATTGCGTCCTGTCTTTAACCACACCTAGCTTCATCTATCCTGATACTTTTCCTTCCAAGGGGGTGTAACTGGTTATAGAGTGTCCCGATATATAGCAGACCCGATACAAACTAGGTCTGCTCCAGGTATGTGACCTTGCTGATGTGTTGCAATGAGAAACTAGTTTCCTAGTTTTATATATATATATATATATATATATATATATATATATATATATATATATTAGGGATGGGCCGATTCCGATTCTCGATTCCAGGAATCGTCGATTCTAGGTGGTATCGAGGAATCGTCGATACTCGATTCTTCATTCATAAAAGTGTCGATTCCGATTCCTATTTTGTTAACTATTAAAATATGCGTGTGGAGTAATTTATTACCAAACAAAATTTATTATATTTGTGTGGAAAAATAATTAATTACCAACTATGTCTTATTTATGTATTAGTTGATTTGAATGAATTAAATGATAAAAGTAAATGAAAATATTATTATTTATGAAGCAACAGCAATCAAGATCGTAACCATTTCTGGTCGTTTGACATCGCTCGTCTCTCTCTCTCTCTCTCTCTCTCTCACTCTCACTAAATGTCAGAACAAAACACAAAAAAGTACAGTAAAAACTCGATTAACCGTCACCGTCGGAACCGTGGCCATGACGGTTGAGCGAATAGACGGATAACAGAAACACTGTATTATTCCTCCGAAACTTAACCTTAATAAATTATATTATAGACAGATAACACTCTCACGGTTGAAGGTTTTGTGTAGCCTATTACATTAAAACAGAACTTTTAAAAGGTTTTGCCATATGACCAAGATGTTAACTAAATTAATTATTAGAAAACTAGCATGTAAGCTAACATAACTTGAAAGAATCGAGAATCGAGAATCGAATAAAGAATCGAGAATCGAAAGGAAAATTTTAGAATCGGAATCGGAATCGAAGATTTTAGGAATCGGCCCATCCCTAATATATATATATATATATATATATATATATATATATATATATATATATATATATATATATATATATATATAGTAAATATAGTTATTAATAAATATACGTTATAAATTTTTTTTAATATATATATATATATATATATATATATATATATAATTAAAAAAATATTTTTAAAATTAAAAGTAACACATCTAAACGGAGAGTTACAACCTTTCCAAAGCTCACCATCATTTTGTAACCAGCAATGACAGATCTACTCTACTGTACGGAATACGTTTGTGTTCGCATCCATCCACGCCCAACTTGTAGCACTGGTTTCGTACCGGTGTTTAGGTCGTTGACCTTCACATTTGCTAACTGATAGTTTACATTGTTAGGCCTAGTGTGTAAACATTTCCCGAAAGCTTTACAGTGACTAGAGCTTTAATTATTTTTTAAAGCATTTAAAATTTTTAAACATAATTACGATTTGCTAAACTTTTTCGTAAGATTTTGTGCATTAAGCTCTCGAGAGCACTAATTGAAGAATGTCTCCGGGTTGTTATAAATTATAACTTCGGCAAGTCGAAATTTTATGAAGTGTTCTCCGACCGTCATGTAGAACTAAATGCACGAGCATTTTTATTATTAAAAACTGGAGTGTGACTGACAAGGAGTTAACTAAATCGGTCAAGGTTAGGTTAGGCTTTTTTCCAAGTTATTCAGGAACATTCGCCTATATTTACTCAACGTTCGGCACTCTGCAACCTGATTTTCTTATGAATTTGTTTCTATTTAATAATACGCATAATGTGTGTGCCTCCGCGATTGTGTTTTAATTAACGATTTTACTTACATTTTACTTATTGAAAAATTTATTTTTTTGGGGGCTTTTAGAAGCTACAAATCTGGTTTGACCGACACCTGAGTCGTTTTTCAATTAAATTTAAACTTCATTTTCACGGCGTATATCCTTTGTTATTTTCTGCCGTTATAATACGGATGGAACTAATATTACAACAGTGTTTATATGTGTGATTAAGTTAGTTGGTATAACAGCTGTTTTAAAACAGCTGTTGTTATTCCAAGTTATAATACTACTTTATTTGATGTAAATTGTTAGATTAAAATCGTATTGATTTGAAAATGCCTTTTATTATTGAATTGAGCTTATTAAGGCTATTATAACGTTTTAGAGTTTAGTTAAAAACATACATTGTGTAAATTCTAAGGTGTAATGTTGAATTACTTTACATGATTTTTTTAATGATGTAGACCCCTATGTATGCATTCAATAACAATCAACTTGACCTACGAATTTAAACTGTAAGTGCTATAGCAAAGTGTCTGTAAATTATATCTTACCACTTACCATAAACATGCGAGTTCAACTTCAAAATGATCAATTGACATTTTTATTATGCGAACAATTGATCAACATTAGCAACGGAAAAGCTCAATTGCATGAAAATACACAATGCTTTCGACCCACAGACAATTGTTTTTCAACATGGTGGCTACCAAAGATGCGTTGATTAAACGGATATTTCCAGATTTACAAAATAATTACACTAAACGTGGTTTGCTATGTGAGCCAGCTATTTTGACGGCAAAAACATAGACGTCGACGCTACTAATTTTAAAATACAAGAAACATTGCCTTGCAATGAAATATCACTCAAATCAATCGATCTTGAGGAGATTGTCAACTATTCTGTTAAATTCTTGAATTCACTATATATACCTGAAATGGCATCACATAATTTGCGATTGAAAATTGGTTCACTAATTATTTTTCTTCGAAATTTGAACGTACCACAACAGTGCAATGGCACGCGATCGGTCACACACACACACACACACACACACACACACACACACACACACACACACACACACACACACACACACACACACACACACACACACACACACACACACACACACACACACACACACACACACACACACACACACAACACACACACACACACACACACACACACACACACACACACACACACACACACACACACTCACTCACACACACACACACACACACACACACACACACACACACACACACACACACACACACACACACACACACACACACACACACACAACACACACACACACACACACACACACACACACACACACACACACACTCACTCACACACACACACACACACACACACACACACACACACACACACACACACACACACACACACACACACACACACACACACGGATTTTAGTTTATAGGGTACTCGGTACATTTTGAAGTTTAAAGTAGCATATACAGCGATACTCATACAATTCATAGGTCTAATTGGGATAACTGTTCGCGAGGTGGCGTAGGGTAATTTCTCTTCAAATTATTTGTTTATTAAAACGGTCTAAATAAATTTTAGTTCACTTAAAAAAATATATATATTTCGGATTTACAATGTGGGAACAGGACGAGGCTAATCATCCATCCCAAATACAAAGCATGTTTTTCATATTCCTTTAAACCTATACATATAGCAGGAAAGTTTGTCCACATCGAGTCTGTGGCTGCCCCACCACTCTAAATGTCAAGTAGGCCAATACATCAACTAGCCATGTCTCTTTCTATATCTCGCGACATATAAATCTAAATCGAACGGCTAGAGCTGACCTTGTTTTCAAAAAAGCCCTCCGAAAAACCAAAGCTGATTAAAAAACAAAATTTTAAGTTTATATAGTTACAGGAAACTAAAACAGGGACTTGCTATTCCTGATTTGATTGTAAAAGAATTAAACGCAAAATTTTTGTTTACGAATCCGTTCACGCGCATTACATTGATTTGTTTTCTACTCTCAACCACGGCTCAATTGTACATTTATTAAAGTATATAGGAAACCTTTTAAAATCAAATGGATTTCTATATAAGTGAAGAAGTTGTAAAAACAGGCTTTTAATAGCCATAGCTCGCCACTTTTTGAAGGGGCATATTTGTTTTCTTATACCGTCGATTATTATTATTTAAATATGATCATTTTGTGTAATGGTGTCCTGTAATGCTGCTACTGGCTACACCCACTTTACATGTTATTGTCCCTAACGAGCGATTAAATAGAACTATTACCTATAATTGCATTCCAACGATAAAATCCATATCAAGGCTAGTAAACGTTTTGCACAACAAGCCTAATTATGTTTTCATTAAGATAAGAAGCAATAAATCAGGAACAATACACTAAAATACTGAATAAGAAATATATCCTTTATATATATATATATATATATATATATATATATATATATATCCTATAAATATAAGAAAATATTATAAAAAAACCTATTATATAGCAAACGTTACAGGAAATAAAATAATAAACGTAATAAAACTTAAACATCACACATATAGTCTTTAACGTACAGTATAGAATATATTAGAATTTCATACAACGCTACATAAATAAGCATTAAGCAAACAATATATATATATATATATATTAACATAAAAATGTAAAATAAATTAACGAACATTTATAAAAATGTCAAATATACGTATTAGACTAACGGAATGCATCAAAAGAATGTAAATCAATGAAATTATCATTAATAAACAAGGGTACAGTGAAACAAACAAAACTATAAGCAGGATGCATTACCACGTATTGCGATGTGTCATCACGTACTAAAAACGTGGCAACGTGTCCGAGATAGCGTACGTGCCTAGGCGACAATCCCACCCTTTCCACATACTGTCGTATGTTTGTGTGGAAATGGTACGGATCCTTGGCGAATGCTATATCTCATTTGCAAACAGTAGCAGTTCTATAGCTAATCCCCAGACTTAATCTAGGTCTACTCTCGCCTAAAGATGAAACTTGTATCGAGTTTTCGTAGAAGAGAAGTTTTGTTGCGTGCCGTACTGAACCAGCCGCATTACTTCTTCAAGCAAAAGCGCCTTCAATGACATAAAGGTAGTATCCGGTAATTGGGTAACACAAGATAAATAGGTGGAACAAAATTAAAACAGAGACATTTTTTTAAAAATACTTTCACAAAAATATATGACTGGCCCAGTAGAAGACTGGCATAAGTCAAAATTATAATTTTGTTGAGATATTGGTATCAAAATGTTCGTCTAAATGTACTCTTTCCACTTTTAATCTGCATTAACTAAACTGCTAACGATATTTTGAACCTACTATCGTAATTAATGCTATCTAGAATTTTTAGTTTGTATGTATTATTTTAGTGTAAATTTTAAAATTAAACATTTTATTATTTTTATTTAAAAAATACTAATAGATGACACTTAATATTAAAAGTCAGCACTAAAAAAAATCCAGGAAGTACAAAAACAGCTGATTTGTTGTAACAAATTTAAATAGTTTGTTTTGCCTTTTCTTCAAAATGGGATATTTTGAGTAGTAGTAGCCTTACACTGACCTCGCGGTATTGTAATACAAAACACATCATGCACATACGAATCTAAATTTATATCTATTTATTCTAAATTTAAATCTATAAATTTATACACATATGTAATTCTCCACATGAATTCTAAAATCCATTACGAATGGTGGAAGGATGATTCTTAGGATGTTTATACAGCTATAGGATCTATTCTTGCGGCTCCTAAATATTTTTATTTAATTTAGTAGCTTTTCATTCTTTAGTTTGTTCTGTTCTAAATCTCTTGATCAAACCTTAATTTGCAATTTTCGTTTTCCGCCTTTTTACTTTCTATAATTGTTCTCTTCTCCTTTTTTTATTATTATTTGTTTCGTCCGTTGTATTTGTGTGCTTTACATCTGATTACGTATGGAATGATATAATTTATAATAACTGCAAAACAAAGTTAAACATACATTTGTTAGGATATTATACTGTTTTTCAGAAATGTGTTCCGATTTTCAGACATGTGTCTTGTCCGGACTATCCTTCTTGGGGCGCTTATTGGTCCCGTTTTGGGAGAATAGTAACTAACATACTACATTTTCAATATTTTTAAAAACTATTTTCGGCAGATAAATGTTGAATGCTATAACAATAAATTGACGGTCTCATATTAATAACTAGAAAGTACAAACTCTTAGTACGTTTTATTGTACTAGGGCGTAGTTTCCAGAGGTACAAGAATCCAGGGATATCCCTACGGACCCAATACTTTGCTGGGTACATTCCCAAAAGCTACCAGAGCATACTGTACAGAAGTCTGGTCACTTTACATATAGGCCTACAAGTTTTGACACCTCTAATTTGCTGTCTTCAGTGTTAGAATATACACAGAAGATTAGTTTTTAAAAACAATAACTGTCACAAAAACTTATATTTATTACAATATGTATTCCGAGGTTAAAGAAGACAGCAAATTAGTAGTCGAAGCGTTGTCGGCCTCTTATTGAAATATGGGACAATTGACTCATCTATCAGCAGTGTTTTTTTTAATAAAATTTAGAATATTTACTCATGCTCTAAAAGCACGACTACTTGCAGGTTGATGGCGTGCAAAACTATGCTCGTATTTTCTTACGCAAATTGATACGTTAAGTAGAAGTGGTCAGAACTGTAAACAAACTGAACCTTGCAAAGAACATATGCCCGGAAATGCTTCGCTGTTCCCTGAACAGTCTTCTGTAAGAACCTTAATTGTGTGTCAGCCAATACGCTGACCAGGCCATTTTTTTCTAGACAGAACACTCAATTGTTTTTAACGGACGTATATTTATAGTAACTTCTTGTAGTAAACAGAGTATTTTATAAAGAACTCATTGTACACGTTCTGGACCAAAAAGATACCTATTATGCGAGATAGCATTACAAGCGGGAGCGTCTTCCTGGATTTTACTGTCCTTAAATAAAGTCGTGACTACTGTAGTTGGGTATCACAGTTTTCTAGCACTTGTAACATTGTCATAATAATTACATTGTTATACATGTATTATTCTATATTGTGTTTAATTGTATATTGTAATTATAAAGATATTATAAGAATGACTTCTACTGAATGAATTCTTTACAAACAAACATATTTCAAGAGAGTATGTTATCGCTACTTGGAAATTTTATTCAAATCATTGTAATTCTGTGACCACATTTCTGAAATTATCTTATTAGGCCTACTTCGAGTGAATATTTGTATTACGTTTCAAGGCTTGTTGACAGAGTTTATAATGATATTTCTATAACCCTGGAAGATCTTCGGATGAAAGTTTCTTTTTAAAACTAATGTGATAGTGGCAAACAAATGTTTATTTTAATATCGTTAATTTGACATTTTTGAAAATAAATATTGACAATGAACTGCTCTTAAGAGTGTTTTATATTCTTTCCAGCTTCATAATTCTATTTAACAGTCTTCCACAAAGATAGTTTTACTGTTTAACTATATAATATTTGCATAAGTACCCAATTGGGTGTTAGTTTTTAAAATTAGACAAACATCATTTTTATAAAATAATATTGTCTCCTTTAAACTTAATTACTTTTAAACAAACGAAGAGCAAATGTTGAATGAATTAAACTAAAACTGTCAATCATTGTTTAAAAGTTCCAATCGGACCAAACTATTGTCTCTTCGTAAATATTTTCAGAATCAGTTAAATCAAGATTAAAGAGAAAAGTAACGAACTTAGCATTACATATTGTCAGACTAATAAATTTCCAATTGATGTGGATGGAGTTTTACAAACAGCGTGACTTTAAATTTTTGAGTAAATTACAAATAGGGTACAACAAGAATTACAATTATAAGGTGAAATAAATAAATTTAGATTCTAAAGTAATAGATTAATCCATAAAATACACATAAATATGTTTAAAGATCTTTGCTCATGAACATTTTGTTATTGAGTAGATTATACTAATACTTGGATATTGTAATTAGGTAGAGATTGTAATAGGCCGATATTTTAATCACATAGGTCTATTCTTATTGTAATTATGTATGGGATTGTAATATACTGATACTCTTCTATTGTAATTAGAATGAGATTGTAATAGGGCGAAGCAGGGCTATTGCAATTGAGTATGTGATTGTAATACTCGTGCTCCGATTCAATCATATTGTAATTAGCACGTGGTTGTAATAGGCCTATGTTGAAATCCCATAGGCTTATGGTAGTTAGGTATGTGAGTGTTATATACCTGTACATCTCTATTGTAATTAAATATGTGATTGTAATAGACCTTATTCTAAATAAATATGTGATTCTAATAGGTCGATATTGGCTTATTACAAATAAATATGTGATTGTAATAGGCCTGTATTGGCTTACTGTAATTAAGTATGAGATTGTAAGAGGGCAATACAGGTCTATTGTAATGAAACATGTGATTGAAATAGGCAGGTATTGGCTTACTGTAATTAAGTATGAGATAGTAATAGGGCAGTGCATGTCTATTGTAATGACAAGTGTGATTGTAATAGGCGGGTATTGGCTTACTGTAATTAAGTATGAGATAGTAATAGGGCAGTGCATGTCTATTGTAATGACAAGTGTGATTGTAATAGGCGGGTATTGGCTTACTGTAATTAAGTATGAGATAGTAATAGGGCAGTGCATGTCTATTGTAATGACAAGTGTGATTGTAATAGGCGGGTATTGGCTTACTGTAATTAAATATGAGATTGTAATAAGTCGGTACAGGTCTATTGTAATTACATATGTGATTGTAATAGGCCGGTTTTGGTTTATTGTAATTAAATATGTGATTGTAATAGGCTGGTATTGACTTATTGTAATTAGGTAGGTGGTTGTAGTGTCTGGCGGTTCTCCAGATAATTAAATTTAAACTTTTTTTAATTTAGGAAAAAATATATTTCACCAAATATTTTTGTCAGCTGCAGACAATTGTGACAGGTGTGCAACGTGGAAGTAAAGACTGAATGTATTGAAGGCCAGGAATATCTGTGAATATGTCCAATCTATTAGCCTACGTAACAAAGCGGGTTTACAGAGAATCATTTACACATTAGTTATTAATAAATACACAAAAACCTCAAAGACTCTTTGTCTTATAAAGAGTCTTTGTATGTTATCCCTCTGAGGATGGTTACTTTGTAACTGAAATGTACATAAGGGTAAAATAAAGAAAGTTTGTGGTTAAGAGGTTTTTGTGTATTTATTATTAAATTCAACCACAGTATATTCCTATTAAATAGTAACATTAGTTATTGTCACTTACAAATATTAGCCTATAATTAATGGTACAACAGTTACATCGAATTAGAAATAAACTGACTAGCCTTGTTTAGGCTAGTTGTACGGAGATAAATAGAAAATGGCGCTAGGTGGAGCTGTTCCAGCTGGCCT
>JBAIZL010000006.1:45859836-45864836 GCA_036971475.1 Prosapia bicincta | reverse complement strand
AATTTGGCACTTCTAAACTGAAATCTGTTTCCCTAACCTAATTCAAATTAGGCCTAAATAGATCCATCGTGGTTTGGAATCTAAGAAGCTTTCCTAATACCGAAATATTTTTATGGCATTATCGAACTCTAAAAGGTTGATAGCATCAAGTTTATTTATTAACCAACTTTAAAAAAGGAGGAGATTCTGTATTCGATCCGTATGTTTTTTCTGTTTGTTCCACGATAACTTTGGAAGTATTTAACCGATCAAAGTGATTATTTGTAATTGAAAGAGTAAACCTTCCCGGTGGTCCCATTATAGTTACATCCCAATGTGGCTGATCTGGAAACAATATTACGCTATTTTAAATTAAAAAAATTTTTTTTTTAGTGAAGTTTGCATTTTTTTAAAAGAATTATGAGTTGTAAGATAATTAATAAGCAAAATCCCAGCATTTATTTTATGTAGTATTCTACCACATATAAAAATAACATAGAAAAAATTAGTATAAAACGAATAGATTTTTTATTTCATGCTTGAGAAAGCTGCTCAGAACGAGCATCATGGGATACTATACCAATAGCAAAATGAGAATGCCAATGAACGCCAGGTCTGTTTCTCTCGTACGCACGCACACTCACCCTTACAAGCGCAGAGGACTGGCCGTATTTCCGCTCTATTGGTTATTTAGTGGTATCTTCTAACCAAACGCTAACTTTTTAAGTTGTAATTTTAACTAAAAATAGTTAATTAATATCGATTCTCCTTAAAATAACAAGAAAAATGGTACCAAACCAAATGATTTACTTTAGTAGCTATTAGTCACTTTAACGTATTAAGTACAGAGTTTTCCTTTTTTTTATGTTAACCCCTCATGAACAGTAACAATAAAATGTGTATAGTTTGGTATCAATTTTCTGTGTGCAGAATTAATTTATGCAAAACTTTCTTAGGTGTGTTATCAAATTTAATAAAATAGTTTCAAGGAAGCACCACTGAGTAATAAACAGAGCGCCGGAAGGAATACGGCCCGTCCTACTCCTCTGCCTTTGTGCGAGTGAGTGAGCCTCTACTAGCGTTCGAGGCCACTCGTATTACTGTAATTAACGATTTTTCCTCATGAAAGCGGCTTTTTTCGATGGTCTACCCATATTCATATACAACTTGGTATAGCTCGAATCAATAAGTCAAAATAAGTATATTAAAGTACGATGAAGTTCATTTACCATTAGCAAGATATTCAATGATCTTCAGGTGAAAACTTCATTACTTCACTAAATATCAAGAAATAATTCATTAAATATGACTTTACTAAATATAATTTTCACTCAATTTTTTTATTATTATTTTATGTGTAAAAATGTTTGTCCTAATAATTATTTATTGAAGATAGCATTATTGTATATTTGCCTGAGATTTTGCGTTACATGATTATTAAGAAGTTTATAAACGTAAATGAAAAAGAATAAATGCAAGATAAGAAATAATATGTAGAATTTTAGCAAACTACCTCAAGGGAATTTCAAACATAAATCACTCATTGTATTCGTCTGATGAATTGGTATGTTTATCGTATTATTCAAAGGCGTATCAATTATTTGAACAACGATCAAGCAATATTATTGGAGGAATATACACATTGGAAATTTGTATGGATGAATATTGGCAATTTTGCCTACCTAATAAACGCCATAAAACGAAATTCGATTATAATGTGATATAGAAATTGGAGATTGGAAATTTAGTTAAAAAAACAGAACTGACTTAGAAAAAGAATCCGAACCTCGTCCATACATTTTAATCATTAAAATGTAAAAAATAATTTTCCAATAACGAAAGCATAATTTATCATAAGCATATTACCCACAAAATTTTGAAGTCGGTGCCGAATTTCATACTTAAACTCATATTAACATTCTGAGCCCAAACAAAGTGAACGCTGTCTGTGTCTGAGGGAACGCGACAAATAATGGGATTTACGTGACGTTGAAGCACCTTGGCATACAGATTAACAAATTATGATACAAACACATGCCTTGTATTTGCTGATCTATCAAATGTATTCCAAACATATCCGAAACAATCAACTCTTTGATTGCTTGATTTCCATGATTAATTCTAGCGAACCATAGATTCTTCTAACGAAACAAAAATTTCATGTGTTCGATATTATGCTGGACGATAATTATGCTTTGTTCTCAGCAAAGACCATACAATATCAAATATTGTCCAATAAAAAAATATGTGGTTGCAATGGTTGTTACAGTGGTTGTGGGCAATGCAACCTTCTTTGAATGATTTTCACGGAATGTGACTATTGTAGATGCTTATAAATATAAGAGATAATATCTTCATAAACCTTTAGTATCATAAATTTAATACATGTCTTATATCTATAAAATACATGTCTTATATCTATCTATAAAATGTATGGAAGACATTTTTGAATAACCTGTGTTTGTATCATAATTTTTTAATCTATATCCCAAGGTGCTTCAACATCACGTAAATCCATTTATTTGTCACGTTCACTCATACTCGGACAAAGACAAAGTTCACGTTGTTTGGACTCAGAATGTTAATTATGAGTCCAAGTATGAGATTCGGCGCCGACTTCAAAATTTTGTGAGTATTAAGTTTATAATAAATTATGCATTCGTTAATGGAAAATTATTTTTTACTTTTGTAATGAGTAAAAATTAAATATTCGGCTTGAAGTCAGTTCTGTTTAAATTTATTACCAAATGAGGTTTTATGACTCAAAAGGCATTTTCTTGGCGGTTTGGTGTGTTATCCAACGTATTTAGGTTCTAACGTATTTAGGGAAAGTCTGGGTATGCAACCCGCACGTCACTGGGCGTGGCTCTATTTAGTATTTAGTGGGTCTCTATATTTATATTTGTTTACTCTTTGGTTATAGATTTGGTGATACATTTATTGCAAAATAATTTCATATAAATTGGAAACATCTTTTAATATAGCTTTTGCTTTATATTTGTAAAATGGAAAACCCGGTTGATATTTTCTTACCAATTAGTCTAATTTCAAATTTGTAAACCATATAAGGTAGATTTTAGGTGTAGGTTATATATCTAACCATATTGTATGTATTCCAGGCACTCTATATATTGATTAGTAAATTTTATGAAAGTCTGATATCGGGTCGTGTTCTTGAAGTTCTATATACTTTGTGTAGGTATTGTTTAGGGAATCCCTTTTAGGTAAAGTATTGAACAAATGATAGGTAAGCTGAAATATTTATTTTTAATTAAAAAATGAACGGCTTATTTATTGTAACACGAGAGTAAGTCGTAACTCGTCGAATTACATATTCTGTTTTTACGACAGGGCTTCCTCGACCACGAGACCACCATAAACCTTTCACATAAATAAACGATGTCTATACTTTGAACACTGGGATAAAAAAAATATCAGGAAGAACAAAGGAGAGCATAAATCTTGAGAAAAATGCGTCGCTAGACCTTCGAGGAGAAAAACATATTTTTATGAAGCTGGTCTAGAAACGCTGTCCCCAATTCAGCGCCTAAAAGGTGTTAATATTAGTAAAAATCACAAAAATGCAATTGTTATATAATGCTTTATTAGTTGCATACATTTCAACACAATTATTAATTTCCCGATTACTACTCGCAGCTACTAGGGCCTATATCTAAGGGTTGGTTCCACAACTCTCTATCTCTCTCTCCCTCCCAGAAACACGCACTTACACACACACACACACATACACACACTCACATACTCACACTCTCTCTCACACACACACACACACACTCTCTCTCTCTCTCACACACACACACACACACTCACATACTCACACTATCTCTCTCTCTCCCTCAAACACACACACACACACACACTCTCTCTCTCTCTCTCACACACACACACTCACATACTTACACTTTCTCTCTCTCACACACATACACACACACACACACACTCTCTCTCTCTCTCACACACACACTCTCACACACACTCTCACACTTTCTCTCTCTCTCTCACACACACACATACTCTCTCTCTCTCTCATACACACTCACATACTCACACTTTCTCTCTCTCTCTCACACACACACACTCTCTCTCTCTCTCACACACATACTCTCTCTCTCTCTCTCTCTCACATACACACACACACACACACACACTCACATACTCACACTTTCTCTCTCTCTCACTCACACACGCACACACACACACACACACACACACACACACACACACACACACACACACACACACACACACACACACAACACTGTCTTTTGTTAATAAAAGGTCTCTTCGTTTATGTTACAAGATTAAAAAAAAAATATTTAGGCAATTTAGTTTTATTGCATTTTTTTGATGCGCCAAATCAGTATTTTTAACAGATTTATCGAAGGATGATTAGAATATCTGGACTTTAAAAAACTCACTAATTACTTATTTAATTACAGTTGATTTACTCACTACAAATTTTACTAACTTCAAACTAGTTTAGACAAATAAAAATCGATCTAAGTTTTCATGTTCTTAAAATGATTTACATGTAGTAAAATATATATTGATTCCCTGCCCGAGAGTTTGGATTTCATGAGTTAGATTGTACTTGAGTAAGATACGCCGATCTTACGCCGTGTTCTCTTGCACTAGGTCGGGTCCACCGTGGTTCATTTGATTTCCAAGAGGACATAGGAACTTCTTCCTTCTTGGTCGGTCGAAAGAAGCTTCTTTGGAATTCGTAACTTCTACGACTTCACAGTTGCACTGTGACCTGCACCAACTCCGGCTTCCCAAACTTCTCTGTCTTCCTCGACTCCCAGAACCTAACTGCCTCTCCCATCGGTTCCTGGATGATGATAGTTTCTCATGGCTTCCATTTCTCCCTGATTTGTCTACCAATGATTTTTTTTTTTTTTTATTGAAAAAAACCTGGCGTGTCTTTCTTTTGTTGTCCTGACCAATCAAAAAAGCTTCTATACATTCCCACACACAAGGTTTTTGAAATTTACGCCCTT